>ML986918.1:0-26671 GCA_010094045.1 Lojkania enalia | reverse complement strand
TACATCTCACCTATAGTCTAGCTCTTTTTACCAGGCGACTTTCCAATATGCCCAGCACACTAATATACCCAGCTACTTTCCAACTTACCTAGTAACTCTTAGTTTACCCTAGCAGCTTTAAAATTACCCAGCTACTTAACGCACCCGGCGAATGTTGAAATTACCTAGCAGCTCTAGAACTTACCCAGCAAACTTTAATTTTACCCAGCTACCTTCCAACTATTCTAGGCTAAAAGGTTACCTCTACTATATATATATATATACTACGTTGCATATATAGCTAGTATTATATAATCTACTGTTAAGTCTTTACGCTAAGAAGATAGTTTTTCTATTCTACTTCGAACCCCCTACTTAGACCTTGACATCTCACCTGTATCTAGCTCTTTAGTAAGTTCTTTTCGTTCCTCTATATAATCTAGGTATAGGGTATTTCGTCCTATAATACTAATATATCTAGCAACTTTTAATTTACCTATCTATTTTCTAATATACTTAACAACTTTACTAGACGACTTTCCAACGTGCCCAGCATACTAATATACCCAGCTACTTTCCAACTTACCTAGTAACTCTTAGTTTACCCTAGCAGCTTTAAAATTACCCAGCTACTTAACGCACCCGGCGAATGTTGAAATTACCTAGCAGCTCTAGAACTTATCTAGCAAACTTTAATTTTACCTAACTACCTTCTAACTGTTCTAGGCTAAAAAGTTACCTTTACTATATATATATATATATATACTACATTGTATATATAGCTGGTATTATATAAATCTCTTATTAAGTCTCTATACTAGGAAGATAGTTTCTTTATTCTACTTCGTATATCCTATTCAGACTTCTATATCTTAAGTATACCCAGCAACTCTAATTTACTAACCTAATTTGCTAACTTTCTAATATGCCCGGCGATATTAAAACTTACCCAGCAACCTTTTATGGCCACCAAACTTTGGCTCAATCGATTACTTGCGTCTCTCCCCTTCTACCCGTTACTATATAGCGCTCGTAGTAAATAGAGAAGATTAATTAAGCTAGCGTTGGATTTATACTTAATAACTTATAACTATAAGGCTATTTAACTATTTATATAACCTAGCTAGACAACTAAATTATTTATAAAGGATTTAATCCTACGTATAATTAAATTGTAATTTACTAGCTAGTAGCCCCAATTTCTCTAAGGCTGCTATTACTAGTCTACTAAGGTTCTAGACTAATAGCCTATTTATATTTAAGTATAATATATAGGTAGGTATTATTTCTTTCTAATATAAATTCTAACTTAGAGGCGTTTAGTTATAATCTAGTAGATAGTAGCTTCGCGGTAATACCTGGTTAGATAGCTGTAAAAACTAATTATCTAAATCTATAGTTCCTCTTATACTAAATAGAATTACTATTAGGGTAAAAGTTATTAGTAGAGTAAAACTAACCTATCTTATAATAGTCTAAACCTAGCTTATATTCTCTATTAGTAGATAAACAATCTAATACTTACCGAATTCTACTTTAGTATAATAGGAAGAGCTGATATTAAAGGATTAAAAAGTAACGTTACTATAAACGCTTAGCTGCTATAAGCTAGTTATCTCTATAGTAACTTTTCTAGTACCTCTAGTCTTAAATTTTAAGGGACTAAAGGATTAATAGGCTATACTTTTATAGTTTATATTTATACTAAAAATTAAAATTAAGAGAATTTTTATCCTTTTATTCTACTAGAGATTTCTATTCTCTATAAGTCCCCCTTAAAATACCTGTATTATAGTTTAATAGATATACTACTCTAGCTAAATTCTCTATCTAATAATATCTTCAACCTAGATCAGCCTATAAAGAACTTTAATACTAGAAGTTAAGTAGTAAGACCTAGCTCCGCTTTATTAAATAAGTAAAAAAACTATAAGGGTAGTAGTATTTTACTAGTACCAAAGCTCTTACCTATTTTATACCCTCTATATCTTTTTATAATATTAAATTAGAGTTAAGTTTAATAGGGTCTTCTTTCCCTACTAATTCTACTAAGCCCGTTCCCTTAGTTATAGTTTTACTAGATAGTAGATAGAGATAGTAGGAATCTTATTAATCTATTTATATACGTTACTAATTAGATAATAAGGTATTTAGCTATTTTAAGAGAGTTATAGTTACTTTTACCGTTTACCCGCGTTTAGTCGAATCTCTTTACTTTAATATTTAGAGTACTAGGCAGAAATTATATTATATTAATATTACTTTCTAGCTATTATAATATTATATTTTAATTAGATAGTTAGATTCCTCTTATTTATACTAGTTCTAAGTTGGTTGTTAAGTATACGCCGGACAGCTAAAATCTACTAAAAGTATTAGCGCCTTAGCGCTAAAAGGCGCCTACCTTATAGCTAGTACTAATCTACGCTAGAAGCTTCTACCTAAAGCCTAACGTACCTAACTCTTAAAGCTAATTCTTTTCTTAAAGTTACGAATCTATTTTACTAACTTCTCTTATCTATATTATTCTATTAACTAGAGGCTTTTTACTTTAAAGACCTGCTGTAGTTATAAGTATAATCTAGCATAAAAACTATTCCTTTAAGCGGATTTTTAAAACTTATTAGGAGTATACTAAATATTATAAAAGTACGGCGCTTTTCTAGCCGTTAAACTCTAGCTTTAGATAAACTAATTTTAGGGTAATAGACTGTTAAGAAGAAAAGAGAACTCTTCTTAGGGCCTCTACTAAAGTTTCTACTCTTAGTTATATTGCCGCGAAAAATTTACATCTAAGTACTAGAATATTAACTAACTTTTTTTTTAAGAGCGCGGCGTAAGCGCTAATATTAAAATAGAGTTATCCTATCTCTTAGAATTAACTAACCCGTATCCAACTACTATTTATATAGAACCTTTTCTTACTTTAGTTCTTAAAGTTCTTATTTAAGTATTTACTACTACTACTAAGATCTATACTAGGGGCTATTCTATCTAGAGTTACCCCTAAGGCTTCGTTACTAGCCCCTACGCCTGCCTACTCGCCGGGGTATAAATTCTACTCTAGTAGTAGGATATAAATAGTATACTTAAGCGCTATCTATTTTTAGGGCTAGTTTATTTAGTAGGTAAATTATTATATACTCCTTAACAGATTCTAACTTCTATAGTGACTATCCTACTATCTAGATAAACTAATACTTTTTATAGTATCTAATAAGTATATATTCTAGTATTTTAACCCTACATTTAGTTTATCCTATATTACTAGTTCTACTTACTAAAAATAGCCTACTAGTAATAGTATATTTAAATATCTACGTTTAATTAAGTAATAAGAACTTCTTATATATTTAAAGTTTAAGAATAGGTAAAAGTTGTTTTAACTCCTATACTTCTAATTATTCGCTTTACCTTATAAAACTGAAAACGTTACTACTATCTTAAGAGAAACTTTAGTAGAAACTAGCTACTAGATAATTTAATTAGTCTTTTACTTCTATACCTAAATTTAATAATTAATTTATATATTAGAACTACTATAAATTTCTACTAGAGTTTCTTCTAACTTTACCCTATTTAGGTATAGTTTACTATCTTTTAGGTTCTAATAGCTATACTCTTACTTAAATCTATCCGAAGATATTAGAATTGGTTAATAGTATATTCTAGGGAGTTTTTACTTCTATTTACTTTTATTTTATACTTAAGCTTAATACCTAAATACTTATATAGATATTAGACTTTTTAATCTATATTTTAAGACGGGCTGCTTATAACTATTATACTAGTATTCTAGTAAATATGCGGACCTTAGTTTAAGCTAGCTGTATTATACTCTAGACTATAATACTCTCTAGAAGAAGTTATATTTCTAGAGCTTTTATCCGACCGTTTAAACTAATACTAGCCTATCTATAGAAGAGTATACTAGATAAGAGTTTAAATAAATAACTATAGGTAAATCTAGCTATAAATACTTTCCTTTTAACAATTTTATATACTTTTTAACTCTCTTTCTAAAGTGCTTTTTATTTTTTAATTACTCTACTTATATACTATTAGTCTCTAGTTAGTATTTAGCTTTAGAAGAAATTTACCTCCTATTTAGAGCTGTATTCTTAAACAACTCAACTTATTAAAGGGGCTTTATATAGTAAAGGCCGCCGGCTATATATAGGGTTCTTACCCTCTATAATATTCTATTCTAAAGAACTTAGGCTGGGGCTAATACTAAAGCACCCTCTATAAATTATAACTCAGGTCTAGAGGGCTAGATTTTAAATTTAAGCTATTACTGCTTTACTTACTATTATTAGAATAATCTCTATTAGTTTCTTTTCCTCTATTTATTAATATACTTAAGTTTAGCAGGTATTTCTACCTAATTTAAAGTTAAAAGAGGGTTTATTTTCAACTTCTTAGGCGCTAGTATACTAGATTAAGGGTTGTAATTATACTATGTTTAAAGCTAATATATAGGCTGCTAATAGTTTTAGAGCAAGTTCCTACCTAGGGGCGGGAATAAAATACCTAATATTAAGTAGTACTTGAAGGATTTAATAACGCTTAAATAGGTATACCCTAAAAAATACTAAAGGGTATAATATACGTTTAAAGATTCGATAATTTCCTAAATTCTATAATTTATACTACTTATTATATTTCGCTACATTCTTTATTAATACTAGAACTAAGAGATTTATTATTAAAAGTTTTTAAAAGTATTAAAGTTTTAGGTATAGTTTCTACTTTTAATAGTATTTAAGATAAGAGTCCCCTAGCTAGTAGGGTAGGTATACTAACTACTAGCAGGCGGATAGGCCTGCTGAGGAAAATAAGAGGTATATAAGGTATAGGGTTCTATCTTAAGGCGGCTGTAAAGAGCGAGATATTTACTACTACTAGATATAGTAATAATCCTTTTATAGGTTTACCTACAGAAACCTTATTACAACTTTTACTTCCTCTAAATAACTAAGTTTAATAAACTTTCCGGTTTAGGGTAGTTATTACTAACCTCCCTAAGCTAGTCTAAAAGCCTTACTAAGCTATTTAATTAGTAGTAGTAATAGGTAGTATATATAAAGGGTAGGGATGTAATTAATATATACTAATAATATATACTTACTAGGTATTCTTCGTTAAAGAGTAATAATTATAATACTCTATCCTTAGTATAATAGAGTTTAATAAGATTACCTAAATCTTCTAGCTAAGGTAATAAATTTATTAGCTCTATTAGTATAGTATATATATAGTCTAGAATATCTAAGAGTATTATAGACCTATTATTACTTTAAACTTCTATTAACTTAAGTTAATAGTTCTTCTAAGAAGCTAGCGACTAGTTAAAGCTAGTCTAGCTATTTAGTAGGTTAAGGTCTTGTTCGTTATCGTAATTAAGTAGATAAATTACTCTACCAACTAAAAACAGCTATATACTACTACCTAAAAAATTAAGAAAGAGCTTTTAATCTATTAATCCTTATTTTATCTAGACCTAGTAAGTTTCCCTATATTAAGTTAAATTAAACTATAGGCTTTATACCTAGTAGTATCTTTCTGTTAATTTTTTTAAGTTTCAGCCTTATAACTATACTCCCCCTAAAACCTAAAAACTTTAATTTTTTATAAGATACTAAACGAGTTAAAATAGAAATATTACCTGATCTCTAGTTAGTATAGTTTATAGTTAAGACTATAATAGTATCTAATTGTTTTTAATCCTCTAATTTTCGTTTACTAATTAATAAAAATATTCTTAATAAATACTTTCGTAGTAGTTAGTCTTTAATAAATCTAAGAATTTTACTTCTAATAATTAAATACTAATGCTCTTAACTATCTCTATTAATTATTATAGTAGTTTTAGAAACTAATAAAATAGGATTATACGTCCTATTCTATTATTCTATACTAATGTATTCGAGTAAAGGCCTGCTTTAAATACTCTAATTTTTTTAAAGTAAAAGTCCTAGTTCTCCTATATATCTAGTAAAGAGTATAAAGCTCTCTAGAAGGAAAGGCCCGGCTGGATTAGTATATATAGTAAAGTAGACCGGCTAGTTAGGTCTAAAGTTTAACTATAAGCTTTTTAACTATAATAACTTTAATATATACTATTAGAGCTAAAATTACTATAGCTGCTAGTACTAGACTTACCCTCTAATTGTTCCTCGTTAAGGGGTTTAAATTATACTTATTCTAATTATAAGACCTAAAAGAGCTTTATATTAGGATTAGGTAATTTATATACCTACTACCTTCCTTAAATATAGTAGCCGTTTTTTAGGCTTCCTCTCTAGAATTAAACTCTAATTCTCTATTACCCGTTAAAACTATAGTAAGCTAATATCTTACTATTAAAAGTTAATAGGGTAGAAATTTAAATAAACTATTACTAGTATAAGGCTATATAATCTATTAAGTTATTATAAATTATTAAAAAGCTTTAAAGGGTATTAGTTTTTTATCTAATAAATATACCCCTTCTAAAGTTAGGGTTTTTAGTATATATTAGCTCTAGAATTACTATAGTTATTTAAGTAGTAAAGTACTATTAAATAAATAATAACTAATTTAATAAGCTATTTATAGTTTTATAATATAATTACTTATATTTAAATATATATAGTTTAATCTTTAAAATAAGTATATAACTACTAGTAGAATTAACTAGATAGCTATTCTATACCTATATATATCTAGGACGAGAATATATAGATAGGTCTTATAGAGACTAGAACTTACTATAATAGAAGAGAAGTACTATAAAGTACTCCTAGCCCGGTTTACTTACTACTAAAAGTATATAAGTAGCCCTAAACTATCTAATTGCTCCTACTAAGTTTTCTAAAGAATAGTTTATAATAGAGACGATTCGACTAGAAATAGCTGCTATAACCCGCTATATACGCCCTTTAGGAGGAGAATACCTATACTAGTTACGCTTAGAGGTAGTTACTAATATAAGAAAACCCCTAAAAGGCTAAGCTAAATAGTAGTTATTAGTTAACTACTTATAGAGTCTAATAAAGTATCTACTAATAGAAGCTAGTAGGGTTTCTACTTCTTCCTAGGGCCCTAAAGATAGTAACTAGATATACTAGAGAAACCTAACTTTAAGTAATATAAGAAAGAATTATTCTACTTTTTAATAATTACGCTAATTAGAGTTAATATAGTTTACTAATATTTAGAAAATAAGGCTTACTTATACGAAATATAATATAGATAGACTATAAGGAATACTAAAATCACCTAAGAGCGGAGTAGAAAACTAAAAGCTAAAAAGCTACTACTTCTACCCGGCTTAGGTAGTAAGAAATATAAGGTGGAATAGGAAAAGAGTAGCCCTGCAACTAACCTATTACAAATATTTGCTAATAGTAGATACTCAATTTTAGGAAAAAGTAGAATACTAGCTTAAAGCTTTTTCGTACCTCTCCTTATATATTTTAAAGAGTAGCTTAAGTAATAAAACTATATTCTAGGTTTTAATTAATTGAAAAAATATTTTAGAGGTAAATTTTATATGAAAAATAAATTAGGTATATATAAGGTTATATAAATAGAAATATATAGAGAAGCTAGTTCTGGTACCTTCGTTTTCCTAGAGTTTTTTTTTTTTTTTTTAAGGCGGGCGGTAGAACTATAAAAAGTTTTCTTAAGAGACTTTTATTCTCTCTATTTATTACCAGGAAGAGTTATATAATCCTACTTTTTCTAGCGACTTAAAACCTACCTAGCTACTTTCTAACTTACCTAGTAACTCTTAGTTTACCCTAGCAGCTTTAAAATTACCTAGCTACTTTCTTAACGCACCTAGCAAATGTTAATAAAATTACCTAGCAACTCTAGAATTTATCTAGTAAACTTTAATTTTACTTAGCTACTTTCTAACTATTCTAGACTAAACAGTTACCTCTACTATATATATATATATACTACGTCGTGTATATAGCTGGTATTATATAAATCTATTGTTAAGTCTCTACGCTAGAAAGATAGTTTCTCTATTCTACTTCGTATACTCTATTTAGACCTCTATATCTTACCTATAGTCTAGCTCTTTTTACCAGGCAACTTTCTAATATATCTAGTATACTAATATACCTAGCTACTTTCTAACTTATCTAGTAATTCTTAGTTTACTCTAGTAGCTTTAAAATTATCTAGCTACTTTCTTAACGCACCTAGTAAATATTAAAATTACCTAGCAGCTCTAGAACTTATCTAGTAAACTTAATTTTACCTAGCTACCTTCTAACTATTCTAGGCTAAAAAGTTACCTCTATTATATATATATATATACTACGTTACGTATATAGCTAGTATTATATAAATCTCTTATTAAGTCTCTATGCTAGAAAGATAGTTTCTCTATTCTACTTCGTATACCCTATTCAGACCTCTATATCTTACCTATAGTCTAACTCTTTTTACTAGACAACTTTCTAATATATCTAGTATACTAATATATCTAGCTACTTTCTAACTTATCTAGTAACTTTTAGTTTACTCTAGTAGCTTTAAAATTATCTAGCTACTTTCTTAATACACCCGGCAAATGTTAAAATTATCTAGTAGCTCTAGAACTTATCTAGTAAATTTAATTTTACCTAGCTACCTTCTAACTATTTTAGACTAAAAAGTTACCTTTACTATATATATATATATACTACGTCGCGTATATAACTAGTATTATATAAATCTATTATTAAGTCTCTATACTAGAAAGATAGTTTTTCTATTCTACTTCGTATACTCTATTCAGACCTTTATATCTTAAGTATACCCGGCAACTCTAATTTACTAATCTAATTTACTAACTTTCTAATATACTCGGCGATATTAAAACTTATCTAGTAACCTTTTATAGCTACTAAACTTTAGCTTAATTGATTACTTATATCTTTTCTCTTCTACCTATTACTATATAGCGCTCGTAGTAAATAGAGAAGATTAATTAAGCTAGTATCAGGTTTACGCTTAGTAGCTTATAACTATAAAGCTATTTAACTACTTATATAATCTAGCTAGGCAATTAAATCGTCTATAAAGGATTTAATTCTATATATAGTTAAATTATAATTTACTAGCTAGCAGCTCTAATTTCTCTAAAGCTATTATTACTAGTCTATTAAGGTTCTAGGCTAATAGCCTATTTGTATTTAAGTATAATATATAGGTAGATATTACCTCTTTCTAATATAGATTCTAATTTAAAAGTATTTAGCTATAATCTAGTAGATAGTAGCTTTGTAATAATACTTAGTTAGATAGCTGTAAAAACTAATTATCTAAATCTACGGTTCCTCTTATATTAAATAGAATTACTATTAGAGTAAGAGTTATTAGTAGGGTAAAACTAATCTGTCTTACGACGGTCTAAACCCAGCTTATATTCTCTATTAGTAGATAAACAATCTAATGCTTACTGAATTCTACTTTAGTATAATAGGAAAAGCTAATATTAAAGAATTAAAAAGTAATATCGCTATAAATACTTAGCTACTATAAGTTAGTTATTTCTGTAGTAACTTTTCTAGTACCTTTAGCCTTAAATTTTAAGGGACTAAAAGATTAATAGACTATACTTTTATAGTTTATATTTATACTAAAAATTAAAATTAAAGAGACTTTTACTCTTTTACTCTACTAGAGATTTCTATTCTTTATAAGTCCCCCTTAAAATATCTATATTATAGTTTAATAGATATACTACCCTAGCTAAACTCTCTACCTAATAATATCTTCAACCCGGATCGGCTTATAAAGGATTTTAATACTAGAAGTTAGGTAGTAAGACCTAGCTCTACTTTATTAAATAAGTAAAAAAACTATAAGAGTAGTAGTATTTTACTAGTACTAAAACTTCTACCTATTCTATACCCTTTATATCTTTTTATAATATTAAACTAGAGTTAAGCTTAATAGAGTCTTCTTTCCCTACTAATTCTACTAAGCCTGTTCTCTTAACTATAGTTTTACTAGATAGTAGATAGGAATAGTAGAAATCTCGTTAATCTATTTATACGCGTTACTAATTAGATAATAAAATATTTAACTACTTTAAGAGAGTTATAGTTACTTCTACTATTTACCTATACTTAGTTAAATCTCTTTACTTTAATATTTAGAGTACTAGGCAGAAATTATATTATATTAATACTACTTTTTAGCTATTATAATACTATATTTTAATTAGATAGTTAGATTCCCTTTATCTATACTAGTTCTAAGTTGGTTGTTAAGTATATACCGGACGGCTAAAACCTACTAAAAGTATTAGCACCCTAGTACTAAAAAGCGCCTATCTTACAGCTAGTACTAATTTATACTAGAGGCTTTTACCTAAAACCTAATATATCTAACCTTTAGAACTAATTCTTTTCCTAAAGTTATAGATCTATTTTACTAACTTCTCTTATCTATATTATTCTATTAACTAGAGGTTTTTTACCTTAGAGACCTACTATAGTTATAAGTATAATCTAGCATAAAAACTATTCTTTTAAGCGGATTTTTAAGGCTTGTTAGAAGTATACTAAACGCTATAAAAGTATAGTACTCTTCTAGCTGTTAAACTCTAACTTTAGATAAACTAATTTTAGGATAATAGACTGTTAAAAAGAAAAGAGAACTCTTCTTAAAGCTTCTACTAAGGTTTCTACTCTTAGTTATATTACCGCGAAGAATCTATATCTAGGTATTAAAATATTAACTAGCTTCCCTTTTAAGGGTGCAGTATAAGTACTAATATTAAAATAGAATTATCTTATCTCTTAGAATTAACTAATCTATATCTAACTACTATTTATATAGAACCTTTTCTTACTTTAGTTCTTAAAGTTCTTATTTAAGTATTTACTACTACTACTAAGATTTATACTAGGGGCTGTTCTATTTAGAGTTACTCCTAAGGCTTTATTACTAGCCCCTATATCTACCTACTCGCCGGGGTATAAATTCTACTCTAGTAGTAGGGTATAGGTAGTATACTTAAGCGCTATCTATTTTTAGAGCTAGTTTATTCGGTAGGTAAGTTATTATATACTTCTTAGCAGATTCTAACTTCTATAGCTACCGTTCTACTATCTAGATAAACTAATACCTTTTATAGTATCTAATAAGCGTATATTCTAGTACCTTAACTCTATATTCGGTTTATCCTATATTACTAGTTCTACTTACTAAAAATAGTCTACTAGTAACAGTATATTTAAATATCCACGTTTAATTAAGTAATAAGAACTTCTTATATATTTAAAGTTTAAGAATAGGTAAAGGTTATTTTAACCTCTATACCTCTAATTATTTACTTTACCTTATAAAACTAAAAATATTACTACTATCTTAAAAGAAACTTTAGTAGAAACCAGCTACTAGATAGTTTAATTAGTCTTTCGCCTCTATACCTAAATTTAATAATTAATTTATATATTAGAACTACTATAAACTTCTATTAGAATTTTCTCTAGTTTTATTCTATTTAAGTATAGTTTACTATCTTTTAGGTCCTAATAGTTATACTCTTACTTAAATCTATCCGAAGATATTAGAATTAGTTAATAGTATATTCTAAAGGGTTTCTACCTCTATTTACTTTTATTTTATATTTAGGCTTAATACTTAAATACTTATATAAATATTAGATTCTTTAGTCTATATTTTAAGATAGGCTACTTATAACTATTATACTAGTATTCTAGTAAATATACAGACCTTAGTCTAAACTAGCTATATTATATTCTAGACTATAATATTCTTTAGAAGAAGTTATATTTTTAGAGCTTTTATCTAACCGCTTAAACTAATACTAGCCTACCTATAGAAGAGTACGCTGGGTAAGAGCTTAGATAAGTAACTATAGATAAGTTTAGCTATAAGTACTTCTCTTTTAACAATTTTATATACTTTTTAACTCTCTTTCTAAAGTACTTTTTATCTTTTAATTACTCTACTTATACGCTATTAGTCTCTAGCTAGTATTTAGCTTTAGAAGAAATTTACCTCTTATTTAGAGCTGTATTCTTAAACAACTTAACTTATTAAAGGGGCTTTATACAGCGAAGGCCGCCGGCTATATATAGGGTTCTTACCCTCTGTAACGTCCTATTCTAAGGAATTTAGGCTAGAGCTAATACTAAAGCGTCTTCTATAAATTATAACTTAGGTTTAAAGGGCTAGATTTTAAATTTAAGCTATTACTACTTTATTTACTATTATTAGAATAATCTCTATTAGTTTTTTTTCCTCTACTTATTAATATACTTAAGTTTAATAGGTATTTCTACCTAATTTAAGATTAAAAGAGGGTTTGTTTTTAGCTTCTTAAATACTAGTATATTAGATTAAGGGTTGCGATTGTACTATACTTAAAGCTAATATATAGGCTGTTAATAGTTTTAAAGCGAGTCTCTACCTAAGGGTAGAAATAAAGTATCTAATATTAAGCAGTATTTAAAAGATTTAATAATATTTAAATAGATATATTTTAAAAAATACTAAAGGGTATAATATATATTTAAAAATTTAATAATTTACTAAATTCTACAATTTATACTATTTATTATATTTTACTACGTTCTTTATTAATACTAGAATTAAGAAATCTATTATTAAAAGTTTTTAAAAGTATTAAAGTTTTAAGTATAATTTCTACTTTTAATAGTATTTAAAATAAGAGTCCCCTAGCTAGTAGGGTAGGCGTGCTAACTACTAGCAGGCGGATAAGCCTACTAAGGAAAATAAAAGGTATATAAAGTATAGAGTTCTATTTTAAGGCGGATGTAAAGAGTAAGATATTTACTACTACTAGATATAGTAATAATCCTTCTATAGGTTTACCTACGGAAACTTTATTACAACTTTTACTTCCTCTAAATAACTAAGTTTAATAAACTTTCCGGCTTAGAGTAGTTATTACTAACCTCTCTAAGCTAGTCCGAAGGCCTTACTAAGCTATTTAATTAGTAGTAGTAATAGGCGGTATATATAAAGGGTAGGAATATAATTAATATATACTAATAATATATACTTACTAGATATTTCTCGTTAAAGAGTAATAATTATAATACTCTATCTCTAGTACGATAGAGTTTAATAAGATTACTTAGACCTTCTAGCTAAGGTAATAAACTTATTAGCTCTATTAGTATAATATATATATAGTCTAGAATATCTAAAAGTATTATAAATCTATTATTATTTTAAACTTCTATTAGCTTAAGCTAATAGTCCCTCTAAGAAGCTGGCGACTAGCTAAAGCTAGCCTAACTATTTAGTAGGTTAAAGTCTCGTTCGTTATTATAATTAAGTAGATAAATTACTCTACTAACTAAGAATAACTATATACTACTACCTAAAAAATTAAGAAAGAGCTTTTAATCTATTAATCCTTATTTTATCTAGACTTAGTAAGTTTCCTTATATTAAGTTAAATTAAGCTGTAGATTCTACGCCTAGTAGTACCCTTCTATTAATTTTTTTAAGTTTTAGCCTTATAACTATACTCTCCCTAGAATCTAAAAACTTTAATTTCTTGTAAAGTACTAAGTAAGTTAAGATAGAAATATCGCCTAATCTCTAGTTAGTATAGTTTATAGTTAAGACTATAATAGTATCTAATTATCTTTAATCCTCTAACTTTCGTTTACTAATTAATAAAAATATTCTTAGTAAATACTTTTATAGTAGTTAGTCTTTAATAAATCTAAGAATTTTACCTCTAATAATTAAATACTAATGCCTCTGACTATCTCTATTAATTATTATAGCAGTTTTAAAAACTAATAAAATAGAACTATATATCCTATTCTATTATTCTATACTAATATATTCGAGTAAAGGCCTACTTTAAATACTCTAATTTTTTTAAAGTAAAAGTCCTAGTTCTCTTATATATCTAGTAAAGAGTATAAAGCTCTCTAGAAGGAAAGGCCCGGCTAGACTAGTATATATAATAAAGTAGACCGGCTAGCTAGGCCTAAAGTTTAACTATAAGCTTTTTAACTATAATAACTTTAATATATACTATTAGAACTAGAATTACTATAGCTGTTAGTACTAGACTTATCTACTAATTATTCCTTATTAAGGGGTTTAAATTATACTTATTCTAATTATAAGACCTAAAAGAGCTCTATATTAGTATTTATTATTACTACCTCTTTATATCAGGATTGGGTAATTTATATATTTGCTACCTTCTTTAGATATAGTAGCTATTTTTTAGGCTCCCTCTCTAGAATTAAACTCTAATTCCCTGTTATCTATTAAAACTATATTAAGCTAATACCTTACTATTAAAAGTTAATAGAATAGAAATTTAAATAAACTATTACTAGCGTAAGACTATATAATTTATTAAGTTATTATAAATTACTAAAAAGCTTTAAAAGGTATTAGTTTTTTATCTAATAAATATACTCCTTCTAAAGTTGGAGTTTTTAGTATATATTAGCTCTAGAATTACTATAGTTATTTAAATAGTAAAGTACTATTAAATAAATAATAACTAATTTAATAAGCTATTTATAGTTTTATAGTATAATTACTTATATTTAGATATATATAGCTTAATCTTTAAGATAAGTATATAACTACTAGTAGAATTAACTAGATAACTATCCTACACCTATATATACCTAGGATAAAAATGTATAGATAGGTCCTATAGAGACTAGAACTTACTATAATAAAAGGGGAGTACTATAAGGTACTTCTAGCCCGGTTTATTTACTATTAAAAGTATATAAGTAGCCCCGAACTATCTAATTACTCCTACTAAATTTTCTAAAGAGTAGTTTATAATAAAGATAATTTAACTAGAAATAGCTATTATAACCTACTATATACGCCTTTTAGGAGGAGGATACCTATACTAGTTATACTTAGAAGCGGTTACTAATATAAGAAAACTTTTAAAAGGCTAAGTTAAATAGTAGCTATTAGTTAACTATTTATAGAGTCTAATAAAATATCTACTAATAGAAGCTAGTAGGGTTTTTACTCCTTTCTAGGGCCCTAAAGATAGTAACTAGATATACTAGAAAAACCTAACTTTAAGTAACGTAAGAAAGAGTTATTCTACCCCTTAATAATCGTACTAACTAGAGTTAATATAGCCTACTAATATCTAGGAAATAAGGCTCGCTTATACAAAACCTAATATAGATAGATTATAAGAAATACTAAAATCGCCTAAGGGTAGAGTAAGAAATTAAAAGCTAGAAAGCTACTACTTCTATCTAGCTTAAGTAGTAAGAAATATAAGGTGGGGCGGGAAAAGAATAGCCCCGTAACTAACCTGTTATAAATATTTGCTAATAGTAGATACTTAATTTTAGGAAAAAGTAGAATACTAGCTTAAAGCTTTTTTATACCTTTTCTTATATATTTTAAAGAGCAGCTTAAGTAATAAAACTATATTCTAGGTTTTAATTAATTAAAAAAATATTTTAGAGGTAAATTTTGCATGAAAAATAAATTAGGTATGCGCAAGGTCATATAAACAGGAATATATAGAGAAGCTAGTTCCGGTACCTTTATTTTCCTAGAGTTTTTTTTTTTTTTTTTAAGGCGGGCGGTAGAACTATAAAGAGTTTTCTTAAGAGACTTTTATTCTCTCTATTTACCACCAGGAAGAGTTATATAATCCTACTTTTTCTAGCGACTTAAAATCTACCCAGCTACTTTTTAACTTACCTAGTAACTTTTAGTTTATTCTAGTAGCTTTAAAATTATCTAGCTACTTTCTTAACGCACTCGGTAAATGTTAAAATTATCTAGTAGCTCTAGAACTTACCTAGTAAACTTTAATTTTACCTAGCTATCTTCTAACTATTCTAGGCTAAAAAGTTACCTTTATTATATATATATATATATATACTACGTCATGTATATAACTAGTATTATATAAATCTCTTATTAAGTCTCTATACTAGGAAGATAGTTTTTCTATTCTACTTCGTATACCCTATTTAGACCTCTATATCTCACCTATAGTCTAGCTCTTTTTACTAGATAACTTTCTAATATACCTAGCATACTAATATACCTAGCTACTTTCTAACTTATCTAGTAATTCTTAGTTTACTCTAGTAGCTTTAAAATTATCTAGCTACTTTTTTAATATATCTAGCGAATGTTAAAATTATCTAGTAGCTCTAGAACTTACCTAGTAAACTTAATTTTACCCAGCTACCTTCTAACTATTCTAGGCTAAAAAGTTACCTCTCTATTATAAGTTTATAAGAATAATCCTCTATAGTATATAATTACTCTTAATTATTACTCTATCTTATACCTAGCTAATTAGAGGTTGTTATATTTTAACTACTCTTATAAGACTAGAAGAAGTAAAACTAGTTAAACTACTCTTGTTATAAGAAAAGAGATATCTTTAGTAAGTAATATAAGAAACTTACGTAAGTAGAATATTAGGATTAGTTAGTAAAACTACCTCTTTAGAAGTAGGTATAATAATTATATTTATAAAAATATAGAACGAATTAATATAATAATAAGAATAGCTAGTTCTAGTAGATAAATAGATAAGAAGCTTAAAGAAGACTTAGAATAGCCTTCTTAAAAGCCTTAAAAGAATATAAGAAATAGTTAATAGTAAGTAAGAAATAGAACTTATAGAAATTATCTAGAAATTTAAATAAGTTAAAAGAGTACTATTAATAATATATTATTAGTAATAAATTAAGTTAGTACTATTTAATAAGTTTAATAGAACTAGGTCTAAATTTAAAGGATTCTTAGTAGTAGTAAGAATTTATATTAATGCTAATCTAGATATTATCTAGTATAAGAATAAGAAAGTACTATTTATAGGAGCTTATCTAATAGATAAACTATTTAACTAATTCTAGTCTTTTCTAATAGATTTTAAGAATTATATAGAAGAATACTAGAAAAGTAAAACTAAGGTAATATTTATAAGTCTAATATACTTCTAATAGAAACTTAAACTAGCGTTTAGAAATATTAACGAAGTATAAGTAGTAGAAAATAGACTCTATAACCTAGTATAATTAGAATTTATTATCTTATATATATTAAGTTTTTAATAACTCTTAAATAAAGTTATATAGGATAATTATAGTATAATAGTAAAGTTCTATAGAGGATTAAAAATAGAAATAAGAAGGGTAATAATATATATAGAATAACCTTAGGATCTAGTATTATACTTTTAACTAGTAAAAAGAATCGACGATAAATTATACTAGTTTAAGAATAAGGAAAGATAGGCGTACTATTAAAGAGTATATTTTTTAGTAAGAGCCCCTGACGCGGGTAAACCTATAGACCTAAATACTACTAGAGAAAGAAAGCCTAAATTATAAGCGATATAAGAAAAGAAGATTTAGAAGAAGGATATTAAATACTATAATTATTAGAAACTAGAATATATAGTAAAAGAATATTAAAGTAAAAAGAAAGAAAAGAAAAACTAGCTTATAGAAGATAAACTATAGAAAGTAGGTAAAGAAAAACTAGACGTAACTATAAAATATAGAATCTTATACTAGTTCTTCTATAATAAAGATAAGTATTAAATATACTAATAACTTAAAGAAACTATAAAATACTAGCTTTAGAAGAAAATATAACTTATAGTAATATAGGAATATATAAAAAAATAGCTAGAATAAGTTTAGGAAATATTAGATAAGGATAAAGAAATAAATACCCTATTATAAATAGAAGAAGCTACTACTAGAATACTAATACTTAAACTAGTACTTAAAGTATATTCTATATATTAATAAGGAATAATTAAGTATAAATAGAAAACTCTAGCTTCTATAGCTACCCTATAAGAGGAATTACCTATAAAATTCTATAATAAAAATAGATAAGAATAAAATATTATCGATATTTATAAAAAATAGTAAAATATCTACCCTAGAGAAATCCGCTTCTTATACTTCTAAAAATAGATAGAAATAATAAAAGTAGTAGAAAAATATCTTAATATAATAGATTAGGATAAAGCTGTATATATAGTATAAAAAGTAGTAGCCTTCTTATAAAATAAAGTACTAGTAAAGTACTAGATACTAAAGGTATTATAATATAAATAGGAATAGGACTACTAGATTAGAAAAGATAATAACTTTTATATAAACTAAAATTATCTAGTATATTTTAAGATAGTATAGATATTATATATTAAACGATAATATAAAGACTATTAAAGAAGAAAAGAAAATATAGGCGTATAGCTAAGACGACTAATATTACTAACCTAAGTACTACTAGTATATATAATAACTACTATTGTAGTTATATATATACCGGAGCCTTATTTATATTAGATTAGTTAGAGGTAGTAACTTTAGTAAAGAGAGAGTATTAGGTTTACCGGTTCTTTAAATATAATAAGTATATTTAGAAGTTTAATAGAGTAATAAGATAAATTGATAAGAATAATTATATAGGACTTTATCTATTAAAAAAATCTTCTATCTTATATAGTTAAGTTTAAAACTACTAAGCCTAGCTTATTAAGTTTATTAGGTCTATTAGATCCAACCTATTATACCTAATACTTCTACTATTATTATATATATAGGTTATACTATACTTTATTATCTAACTAATTATCTCCCTAGTTCTTATAGTCTTACTATTTACTATCTAATAACTAGTTTCTAATATACTTCTACCTATTATTACCTTACTAGTTTTTATCTAAGTTAACCTATATAGTAGCTAATATTAGATTAAACTCTAATTATAGAGGTAGTATCTTTTAGCATTCTATATTTATAATATTTATTCCCTTTTTTATAGGTTTATTCTAAAGCTTTCTAATTTATTATTTTACCGATTCTATTTAGGTATAGTATTTTACTATCTCTAGCAGTTTATTCTAGTTTCTAATATATTTTATATAGGTATACTATAGTATTATATCTATATTTTTCCGTTCTAGGGTTAGTACTTTATATATTCTAGTAGGTCCTACTTAACTCGCGAGTATAGCCCTATTCTTCTTTCTTTTTTCTTTTTACTATACTAAAAGTTTAACGCAAAAATACTTCTATTTATAACTATTATACTAGTTATTTAATTCTTTCTTTAAGTATTATAATAGATCTGTCTTACTATTATTTAAACTATTAGTCTATAAACTGCAACTACTATAATAATACTATTCTTTCTTTTATATATAGAGAATATTTTTCTTAGAGTTTATTCTACAATCTTTCTCTAACTAAGGGTATCTTTTACTATTTCCTAGTAAATATATTAAAGGTTTATAAGAAGTTTACCTCTACCTATTAAAATTTTATAGCTATTAAAAAAGAGGAGATTTATTATTTTTAGAAATCTACGTATTATTATTAGATAGCTTTTTCTTATTTAAAGCGTATTAAGAAACGCGTTTATTCTTTAGAAAAGTATAGTCTAGATTTTAGAAAACGAGAGGTAAAGTTAATAGAAGAGTAAGAGAAGTTAGAGGAAGAGGAGAGGAGGTTTACTAGATTTAAAATACTTTCTACTATTATTCTAAGTTCTGCGTAAGAGGCTCCTTCTATATTACTACTACTATTACTTTCTAACTAGACTCTTCTTAATAATCTATTATTCTAGCCTTCTAGTAAAACTCCTTTAGCTTTATAGTATAGTTGGTTAGATTCTATACTAGTTTCTATAAACTTTCCTCCTATAAATATCTTTCCTACTTTACTAGATACTTCTACTAACATTTAAACTACTTTCTTACTAGTATATATTCTACTTTATATTCTTATTCTAGTTCTATATTAATAGTTTCTTATAGTAGTATATTATCTAGTGCTGGTTCTAGTTTTAACTTATAAAATACTGGGTGTATTTTTATATTACTTAATAGCCTTAATTTAAAATTTATAAGTCTAATCTATTTTTTAATTAGAAATAGTTCTATTCTTTTATAATCTAGCTTTTTTATAGGTCTTTTAATCTTTAAGTTTTTTATTAATAGGAAAACTTTACCCCTCTTCTTAAAGATTAGTCCTTTAATCCTTAACTTATTAGTCTATTCTACTATTCTAAAGTTTCTTAACCAAATTTTTTCCTTAAATTAGTTATAGACTTCCTTTATTTCTTTAGCTTTTTAGTCTACTAGTAGAACTAGAGATTTTTTCTCGTTCTATTCCTAATATATAACAGCTTTCTATCTATAATTAGCTTTAAAGGGTATAGTCCCTATAATACTCTAGATTATTCTATTATAGGCTATTTATATTATAGATAATAGTTAATCTAATTATTTTATTATTTATTAATATATATCTTTAAATATATTTCTAGATTCTAGTTAACCTATTCTATCTAGCCGTTTATTTATAGGTAGAAACTAGTAGATATTTATTATTAGATTTCTATCTTTTCTATCTATCCTTACTAGTATTTAGATATAAATAACTTGTTTCTATCTAAGGTAATATATTTTAAAACTCTATACTCCGTAAATATTATATATAATAACTTATATACTAGTTTAAATACTATTATTATCTCTAATACTAGTTTAAAGTATATATATTTTATTAGCTAATCTATTACATTTATAATTATATTATATCTTCTTCTTAACTCTAGCTCTATTAATTCTAGTAGCTTAGTTATAAAATCGATTATAATCTATTCTTATAGTCTTTTAGATACTTCTAATAGTTATAAGAATTTATAAAACTTATATTTTATAACCTTATTCTTTCCGTATTCTAAACACTTATAAAGTATATCTTATACTTCTCTTCTTACGTTAGTAAGAGTAAAACTTTTCCTTAGCCTTTACTCTATTTCTACTACTTCTAAGTATTTCTATTCTAGTAATTTATATAATTCTTTTATTATTTACTATTATATATATATCTATATATATAGTTGTTTTTAAGTTATATTTTTAATTACTTTTACTTCTTTACTACTTATTAGATATCGCTCTACTATCTATATATCCTTTAACTTCTACTACTAAGTTTACTCTAATATAGTTAGTTTTATAACTTAAGCAACTTGTAAATAGTTATATATAAGAGATCTATCTAATTTCTTTTTTAGGATTGTATCTCTTTTATACTTTTTCTTAGTTATATAATCAGTTTTATAACTTAGTATATCTATAGCTATATTTTCTAACCCTTTCTAGTATATTATTTTAAAGTTATAGTCTACTAGTTATTCTATCTATTATACTTATCTTTCTATAAATTCCTTTATTATTATAAAATATATAAGGTTTTTATAATCTATTTAAATTTTAAATAGGTATTTAGTTTCTACTAAATATATTTACTATTCTCTTAATACTTTAACTATTACTAATAGTTTCTTATTATATATATCGTAGTTAAGTTCTTCTAGTTTTATTTTTCTAGAAAAGTAGGCTTATAGCTTCTACTTTCCATCTTTATCTTACTAACTTAAGTAAGCGTCTATTACTTTATCTAAAGTATTAGTTTCTATTTAAAATTACTTCTCTAGGTCTAGTATCTTTAATATTAATATTAAGGTAAAGCAGGCTTTTAGTTCTTTAAAAGCTTTTTACTATACTTTTTACTACTTAAACCCTTTTTCTTTCTTAGTAATCTCTATTAAGAGTACTACTATTCTAGAGTACCTGCTTATAAATTTTCTATAGAAATTTACGAAGCTTAAAAAGGATTAGACTTATTTAACTAAAATAGATACTAGCTATTCTAATATTATTTTAACCTTTTCTTATTCTATTTTAATACTATCTTTAAATATCTAGAACACTAGGAACTCTATTTCTATTATATAAAACTCGCATTTTTCTAGAGCTATAAATAACTTATACTCTTATAGTTTTACTAGTACTTTTCTAATATATTCCTTATACTCTCTTAGTAATCTATTTATATAGACTAGAATATTATTTAAGTATACTATTATAAATATATCTAAATATTCTTTTAACGCGTTATTTATAACTATTTAGAAGGTTACTAGTATATTTATAAGTTTAAATAGTATTACTAGATATTTAAAGAGATTTTCTCTTATCTTAAATACTGTTTTCTATTTATAGCCCTTTTTTATCTAAATTTAGTAGTATTCTTCTCTTATATTAAACTTTATAAACTACTTAGCTTCTTATAATTAATTTATAAGCTCTATTATCTTAAGTAATAGATATCTATTTTTCTTAGTTATATTGTTTAATTATTTATAGTCTATATATAACCTTAGTTTACTATTCTTTTTTAGTATAAATAGTATTAGTAATACTATTTTACTTTAGCTTAGTTATATAATATATAGTATAAGCTAATTACCTAAACGAGCTAATTATAATATTAAAACCCTACTAAAATTATAATAATTATACTCTATAATATTATACTATAATTAATAACTATAGAATTAATTTAGAAAGAAGTTATAATATAGCTTATACTTTAAGCTCTTTAATAAAATATAATACTAACTATATATTATATTATATTAATCTATAATATCTCCTAAAGTATATTTAGTATATAAAGATAAGAAATAGTTCTATAATATAATTACTAGCCTAATTTAATAAAGCTTAGTAAGACTAAGAAGTAGATAATTATTTAGTATATACTAGATCTAAATATAAGAGAATTTCTGCTATAACTTACTACTATTTAAAATATAGCTAATTTACTACTAGCTATATACTCTACTAGCTAGGTGTTATAAACACAGAACGCTAAAAGGTACTACCTCTATAGCTAGGGCTTAATCTAATATCAGCTACTATAGAGGTTAACTTAGATAAAGATTAATAAGGTATTAATAGGCAGTAGTATATTAATAACTAGTTATTAGATAGTAAGTAGTAGAACTGCAGAAACTGGGGAGATAATTAGTTAGACGATAAGGCATAGTATAACTTATATATATAACTATAGTAGAAGTATTAGGTATAGTAGAGCGAACCTAATAGACCTAACAGACCTAATAGGCTAGACTTAGCAGTCTTAAACTTAGCTATATAAGGTAGAAGATCTTTTTACTTAGATTAAATTCTTTATAGTTATTCTCGCAGATTTATCTTATTACTCTATTAGACTTCTAAATATACTTATTATATTAGAAGAACTAGCGAACCTAATACTCTCTCTTTACTAAAGCTACTACCTCTAACCAATCTAATATAAATAAAGCCCCGGCGCGTATACGACTGCGATAGTAGTTATTATATATACTAGTAGTATATAGGTTAGTAATATAATAACTACCTAACGTTAAGAGAATAGAAACTATCTAAAGATGTCTACTATATTATAAAGTTAAGTTATAATAACTTAAAAGCTATAAGCCCTAGAAGAAACTATAGTATAGAAAGTATAGGAATAGGAGACCTATATTATATAGATGTAATATAAGCTAGTTATAGCTAAAGCTGACCTAGCTAAAGCTAAATAATAAGTATAAGCTAAAATAGCTTTACTAAGAAAGTTTAACAGTAAGAAAGAATATATTAACCCTTTTCTTATATTAATAGAGTTGTACTTTAGATTTAATAGTATAATCTTCTTCTTAGATAAGGATAAGATCTTAGCTGTAATAATAAATATAGAAGAGATACTGCTAGTATAGGCTAAACTATTTATAGCAGATTGGCTAGAGAATAGAGGTAATATAAAGAAGACTAGAGAATCTACGGACGAACTCTTTAAGAGCTGAAAAGGATTTAAAAATAAGGTCCGAAATGTTTTTAGAGAAGTAGATATAGAATAGAAAGTATAAAGAAAGCTACTAAGGCTAATTTAGTATTACGGATATCTTTATAGGAACCCCTATACTAGACCTAATTAAGATCTAGAACTCTATATAACTAGAAGAATAAGGCTAATATAAGGTATATAACGCGTTTAGTAGCTTAGCTAACTAAATAACTAAGTATACTTAGTAGTTTAGTTAACTAAGTAACTAAGTAGGAAAATAATAAGGGAACTAAATTGTATTTAACAACCTTACAACTCTAATCTTTATAACTCTTTATAGTTAATTTAAATATTCTTTATATACTCTACTTACGCACTTCTATTATAAGTCTATAAGAATAATACATCTTATAGCACGTAATTACTCTTAGTTATTACTCCGCCTTATACTAGGCTAATTAGAAGGGCTGTTATACTTTAACTACCCTCGTAAGGCTAGAAGAAGTGAGACTAGTTAGACTACCCTAGTTATAAGGAAAGAGATACCTTTAGTAAGTAATATAGGAAACTTACGCAAGCAGAATATTAGAATTAGCTAGTAAAACTACCTCTTTAGAGGCAGGTATAATAACTATATTTATAAGAATATAGAACAAATTAGCATAATAATAGAAACAGCTAGTTCTAGTAGATAAATAGATAAGAAGCCTAAAAGAGACTTAGAACAGCCTTTTTAAAAGTCTTAAAAGGATATAAGGAATAGTTAATAGTAAATAAGAGATAGAACTTGTAGGAATTATCTAAAAACTTAAATAAGTTAAAAGAGTATTATTAATAATATATTACTAATAATAAATTAAACTAGTACTACTTAATAAATTTAATAGAACCAGGTTTAAACTTAAAAGATTCCTAGTAGTAGTAAGAATCTATATTAATACTAACCTTAATATTATTTAATATAAGAACGAGAAAGTACTATTTATAAGAGTATACTTAACAGGTAAACTATTTAACTAGTTCTAGTCCTTTCTAATAGATTTTAAGAACTATATAGAGGAATACTAGAAGAGTAAAACTAAAGTAATATTTATAAGTCTAGCGTATTTCTAATAGAAACTTAAACTAGTATTTGAAGATATTAATAAAGTATAAATAGTAGAAGATAGACTTTATAATTTAGTTTAACTAGAATCTATTACCTTATATATATTAAGCTTTTAACAGCTCTCGAATAAAGTTGTATAGAACGACTATAATATAATAGTAAAGTTCTGTAGAGGATTGAAAATAGAAATAAGAAGAGTAATAATATATATAGAGTAACTGCAGGACCTAGTATTATATTTTTAACTAGTAAAGAGAATTAATAATAAACTATACTAGTTTAAAAATAAGGAAAGATAAGTATACTACTAAAGGGCACGCTTTTTAATAAGAGCTGCTAACGCGGGCGGGTCTATAGATCTGAGTACTATTAGAGAAAAGAAGCCTAAGTTATAGGCGACTTAGGAAAAGAAGACTTAGAAAAAAGATATTAAGTATTATAATTGTTAAAAACTAGAATATATAGTAAAGGAATATTAAAGTAAAAAGAAAGAAAAAAGAAACTAGCCTATAGAAGATAAACCGCAGGAAGTAGGTAAAGAGAAACTAGTTATAACTATAGAATACGGAACCTTATATTAGTTCTTCTATAACGAAGACGAGTGTTAAATATATCGACAACTTAAAGAAGCTATAGGATATTAGCCTTAAAAGAAAATACAACTTATAGTAACGTAGGAATATATAAAAAGATAGCTAGAAGAAGTTTAGAAAATACCTAACAAGGATAAAGAAATAAATACCCTATTATAAATAGAAGAAACTACTATTAGAGTACTAATACCTAAGCTAGCACCTAGAGTATATTTTATATACTAATAAGAAATAATCGAGTACGAATAGGGAATGCCGGCTCCTATAACTACTCTATAAGAAGAACTACCTATAAGGTTCTATAATAAAAATAGACTAGAATAAGATATTGTCGACATTTATAAAGAATAGTAAAATATCTACCTTAGGGAAATCTACTTCTTATATTTCTAAAAATAGATAGAAACTATAAAAGTAGTAGAAGAGTACTTTAGTATAATAGACTAGAATAAGGCTGCGTATATAGTATAGAAAGTAGTAGCCTTCTTACAAAGTAAAGTACTAGTAAAATACTAGATACTAAAGGTATTATAATATAAATAAGAATAGGACTACTAGGTTAGAGAAGATAATAACTCCTATATAAACTAATACTATCTAATATATTTTGAGATAGTATAGATATCGTATATTAAACGATAGTATAAGGCCTACTAGAGAAAAAAGAAAAATATAGGCGTATAGCTAAAACGACTAAACGAAGACGAAGTACTAGAAAACCCCGTAAAGTAAGAAGCTATAATAGGATAGAAAGTTACTAAATAAACCTAAAACTATATAGTACTCAAATCTAGACTTCTATTATCTAAAGTATATATTAGAGGAAGATTATAGTATAAATACTTAGAATAGAAATGCCCGAAATATATATTTATAAAAGAAGTAATAGTCTACTAGCTTAAGATAACTTAGTTGTATAGAAATATAGGAGAATACTACTTTATAATACCTAGATGGTACTACAGCTATAAAATATATATACTTATTAATAGTAGAGTAATAAAAAATTTTATAGCTAGTAACTATATTACTAGAAAAGGAATATTTATAATATAACTAGAACAACCTTATATAATTTAAACTATAGAAGGGAAAGATTTCTAGAAGAAAGTTATATATACTATAGAACTAGGAGAGTTTAAAATTCTAGAGACAACCTAATAAGAATAAATATTCTAAATTATAGAGATTACTAACTATAATATTATCTTAGGAATCCTATAGTTGAGAAAAGAAAACCCTTAGATAAATTAGTAAACGGGACGAATTATCCTTAAAAACTCTAGCTAACTAATTAAGGAACAACT
>ML986917.1:0-27246 GCA_010094045.1 Lojkania enalia | reverse complement strand
CTTCTTAGGTTTTACTAGATTCTACTAATAGTTTATACTAGAATTCTCGCGTGTCGTAAAGCTAATTATTATACTATAGAGCCCTATAACCCCTTTTATATAGACTTTAGAATGTAATATTATCTTTAAGAAATTGAAGTCAGCCCTATTAAGTATACCTACTCTCTACTACTTTAACCCTATATTAGAAATAAAAATGGAAACTAATACCTCTAATAGAGTAGTTGTAGGAGTACTATTATAGAAATATCCTAATAGAAAATAGTATTCTATAGTATTCTATAGTAAAGTTCTATTCGGTTTAAAACTGAACTAGAAGATTTATAATAAGAAACTATTTACAATTGTTATTACGTTTAAGTAATAGAGAGTAGAACTTACTTTAGTAGCTACTAGAACTCTAGTATATACTAATTATCGCTTACTCGAATATTTTATAACTATAAAGGTACTTAATACTTATTAAGTTTATTAGACTAAGAAATTAGTTTAGTATTAGTTCTAAATTAAGTATACCCTAAATAAGAATAATACTAAAGTAGATATTCTTAGTTATTACGAATAAGATATAGAAAACTTAAAAGTAGTTTAAACTAATAACTAGTTAAGAGTTCTATTTAGACTATATTAACTTTACCCCTAAATTAATACTAAATTAGTCTAGTCCTATATTATTTAAATAATAATTTAAGCGGCTATACTAAATATTATTAAAGGCTAGAAGTAGGTTATATTACTAGACTTTCTAGAGTTAATCGACGTATTACTATAAGAAAACTAAGCTTCTTTTACGCAGGAACGTATACTTTTATCTTATAAGTATTAGATAGAGAATAGACTACTCTATAATAATTGTTTATATATTCTATTAGATTTAGGCCTTTATATATAACTTATATAAGAGGCTTATAATTAAGTATCCTCTGCATACCTAAACGCTACTAAAACCTATTAGTTACTATTTTAGAAGTACTATTAGAAGGGTATAGAGGCTATTTATAAACGATATATATAGAATTATATCCTATACTATAAAGCTTATCTAATATAAACCTGAACCCTAGGTTTTATCTACCTACTTTCTATACTAAATTAACTAATATAGTATCTATATATTAACTTTAAGAATTTCTCTATAAATAAGTCTAGATATAATTAGATTATAGTAGTAATTAATTACCTATCTAAATAAGTAGTAATTAATTACCTATCTAAATAAGTAGTATCTATTTTCTACTATCATATAATTAATGTACGGGGAATAGCCAAATTGTTTATTTAATAGGTATACTACTTTAGCTATACGCCTAAAACTATTATTTTAGACTAAAGACCTTAATTTATATCTAGTTTCTAGTCCGAATTCTACTATATTTTAGGCGTAAAGATTAAACTATCTACTGCTTATTATAAAGAGATTGATAGATAGATAGAGATTATAAATAAGTATATTAATTAGAGACTGCGCCCTTTTATATCCTTCTACTAGAATAATTAGAGTTTTTTATTACCTATAATCGATCGAGTATAAGTAATTCTATCCTATATAACTATTAGAATATCCCTATATTAGATCCTATATAGATTTAAGCCCTATTAGAGTTAGGATTAGAAATATTCTATTAATCCTATTACTGTAATAGATAAATTAAATTGTAAGGATGCTTTAGTTCTAGTAACTTATATATATATAGTCTAGGAAACTATAAAGGTTAATATTAAGAAGGCTTAGAATTATATATAATCTATTATTAACTATTACTAGTAATTAATTAATTAGTAGATTAGTAATATAGTCTACCTAAATACTAAGAACCTTACGGTTTAGAGACTGAGCTAAAAGCTATCTAATTAATAGGAGAGCCCTTTTAAAGTACTAGAATAGGTTGGAAACTTATACTATCTACAGCTACTCTTAGGATTAAAAATATATAATATCTTCGTACTAAACCTACTGTATAAAAACCCTTAAGACCCTCTACTAGGGTAAGAAGCTCCGAAACTACCCGCTATCGCTATTAAAAGGGTAGAAGAGTAGAAGGTTAAAGAAATACTAGCTAGTAAACTATATTATAAGACCCTTAAATACTATATAAAATAGGTAGGATATAATTCTAACCTAGTCTAGTATAAAGCTTTAAATTTTATAGGTTCGCTTTATAAGCTAAAAGCTTTTTATAATAAGTATCTAAATTAGCTAGAACCCCTAAAAGCCCTAACTAAATAGATTAAAGTATATAAGAATAGTATAGAGAATATAGATTATCTAGTAGATAATAATATATAAGAGTTAAGTAGTAGATTAAAAAACTAAAGTATAGGCCCGAAATTATTCCTCTATAGAATTTAGAGGGTCTAATAGTAGGCTATTAGATACTTCTCTAGTTCTCTTCTCCTCTACTCTCCTTCTCCTTCTTTCCCTCCGAACTCCCTCTAAACCTCCTCTACTTTATTCTTAACTATCTAAGAGCGCCGCGATATTAGTTTAAAGGCTAGATACTAGAGCTTTTAAAGCTAAAACCTAATAGAGTAACTTAGTACCCTAGTAGAATAAAGCTATCTAGATACTAGCTATAGAAAGGCTATCTTTCTAACTTTTTACAACCTAGGCTATAAGTACTAGGCTATAAGTAGACTCTAAAATAGTCTTAAAGACTACCTTTTTATTCTTCTTATCCCCTACGTATTAAGCTACTACCTATAGTTTAAGATAGCCCTAGAGGACTAGAAACTCCTCTTTATAATAGGAGGGGATCTATAAGTATATTAGTAGTAAATATCCTACTAGTATTAGATGCAATTTATACGGGGTTGTACTTTTTATTTTACAAGATATAATACTCGCATTTTTTTAATCTTAGAGATTAAAAGAAAAATATTATATACTACCCGCGGGCGAGTATATATATAGTTTAAAGGTAGATAACCTAAAAAACCTCTAAAAAGACTTTAGAAGGTAGATAAAGTAGTATATTAATTAATTTTTTCTATAAGGCGTTAGTAATACTTTAATAATTAATAGTTCTAGAGATATATAATAATATATATAGAGTAGAAGTTATTATTTAGTTAAGAAAGCTTAGTTAACAGCAACCTAGTAATATACTAAAGCTAGTAAATACTTATTACTATACGCGACGAAATTGTAATATTAATAAACTATTATAATAGTAGTTACTAGCTAATATATAGGTTAATTATACTTACTGCGAAAACCTTACTTAATATTATATTAATAAACACATCTTTATAGGTAACCGCGTATATTAGCTCTTACTAATAAATACTTCCTTAAAGAAATTTCTTTATACTAGAACCTATCTATAATAGCTCTAATTCTCTTCTAAACTAGCGTAGATAGAGACTATTAGCCTATAAGAAGGGGGGTAGTATAATAATATAAAGAAATTATTCTACGAAAAGCTTTATATACAACCTTATCTTAAAGCTTTTTGCTTATCTTATTCTACCCCTAGTTCTACCCCTTTTCCCTTCTATATATAGTTATATACTCCCTTATAAGTAGCTTAGTAGTTCTTCTATATTCTTTTATATAAGGCCTATAGGTGTTAATAGAATTTTTAGGTCCCTAAACCCCTACGTACTCCTATATACCTCTAAGTAGATTTGTACTGTATTTAAACCTATTATTTTACCTATACTGTTACACGAAGCTAGTTAAACTATTAGTTAAATAGAGTATTAGAGGGTTATTATTACTCGTATAAGAGATAAGATAGTAGCTTAAAAATACTTAGTAATATAAGATAGATAAGCGTCTACTCGCTCAACTATAGAACTCTAAGAATTAGATAGTATATACTAGCTATATTATTAAATTCGTCTACTACTTTCTCTATATTATTACTAATAAAGAAGTTTAGGCTATATAGTTTAGCTATAGTAGTAATAGTAATAATAGTAATAATAATAGTATAGTATTAGATAATAGCGCGAGTTCTAGGTCTAGTAAAGTTAAAAATAGTACTAATAGTAATAATAATAGTAATAATAGCCCCTATTATAAATACTATAAAAAGAAAGAAGTAGATTAAATAAAAGACGCGTATAAGCTATTCTATTAATAAAATAAGTAGAAGAAACTAGTAATAGTACTATAAGTTATATTAGATAGAGATAGTAAGAATACTTAATTTAGAGTACTACTAAATATACTTATATTATTTATTTTTTAATTAATAGGCGATTAGCTATTTAGTAGTAGGTTTATCTATTTTCTTATTATACTAGGAATCGACGCTAAAATAGACTACTTATATATAGTAAAGAACTACTTATATATATTAGCTAGTATAGTATATTATATACGTGTACTAGGTGTAGAGAAGCTGTTTCTAGTAGTAGAGTATAATAAGTAGACAGACGAGAACTAGAAATATTTTCTACTTATATAGTAGAAGTTTTTAGCTAATAGATTATTTAGTCTAGTAAGTAAAATAATTAGCTTACTAGCGTATAAGAAATTTATTATACTAACAGCTAGTAATTTAGATAATACTTACTAGTTAAAGAATAAGAAGATGTTCTATCTTAATAGCCGGCTAATCTATATTAGCTAGTTCCGTAAGATAGTATAGGATATAGTAGCTAAGATAGAGGAGATACTCTAATAAGAGCTGTATTAGACAGCTAGAGTTAAAGACTAGTTTACTATTCAGTTAGAGTAGTTTATTAATAATATTACGTTTATATAGTAGAGTATATCTTTTATCTATTATTATAATAATCAGCTTAATAATAAGCTTAAGTAGATACTTACTTAGGCTAGGTAGATAGAAGCTAATTAGTAACTCTAGTTAAGAGACGGCTTATAGAGTAAATAGTAGGTAAAATAGTACTTATAGTAGGTAAATTATTTTTTAAAACTACTAATAGTTAGTATATATATAATTTTAAAGTAGTTTAAGTAAGGGTTAAAGATTATAATAATATAGTATTATAATAAGATACTATAGAACTATAATATCTTTATAGTAGATAGGTAGATTATAATAGTAGTCTACTATTATAAATTACAATTCTAGTAGAATAAGCTAAAGATAATACTATATTTTCTACTATCGTAGTTAAAATAGGTAATAGTAGTATATTTAACTTATATATAGCTATTTTAGGAGTATCTAAATATTAAAGTACTTAGCAGTAGCTTTAGTAACTATATATAGGTAGATTAATATAAGCTATAAAAGATAAACTAACTAACGCGTATATTTAAGTATAAGACTAGTAAGTAGGTAGGTATTAAGCTATATATACTAGACTACTAATACGCGGCTATTAGTATTAGTAGAAAAGTAGTTGGAAAGTTATTTAGTAAAGGATATTAGGATAAGATAGAGGAAGTTAAAGAAGCTAAAGTAAATAAGAAGAAAGAGAATATACTAGAGCTATAGAGTATATAGATAATATAGATAGGGATTAGGAACTATAGTATACTAATTAATATTATTAAGTATTTTAGTATATACTTAATTAAGGTATTCTAGCTATTTAATATACTATAATATTATTTCTTAGGGCTTAATAGGGGTAAAAAGATACTAGAAGTAAAGTAGACAGGTAGTCGAGGCTAGACTAGAGTAAGAAAGTAGTAGTAGTATAATAATAATAGTAAAGGGTCTATAATATAAGAAAAAGAGGTATAAGTTTAAAGTAGAAGGGAGAAAGAGCTTTAAAAGGTAATATAGTAGGTATTTAAGTAAGAAGAGGTTAGCTTCTACTTAACTAAATAAGAGTAAGTAATATATATAGTACTAGGCGGGTAGATACTACTTATTATAGTACTTCTAACTAGTAGAGGGAAGAGTTTACTATTTACTATACCAGCTTACTTAAATTAATATAGTGTAATAGTAGTAGTAGTACTATACCGGGCGCTTATTAAGAACTTAGTTAAGTAGATTTAAGAGAGTAGAATTATAACAGCCTCTAATTAGCTAGATGTAGAGTAGGATAATAATTAAGAGTAATTATATACTATAAAATATATTATTCTTATAGGCTTATAATAGAAGTATATAAGTAGAGTATGTAAAAGATATTTAAGTTAACTATAAGAAGCTATAAAGATTAGAGTTGTAAGGTTGTTAAATATAATTTAGTTCTCTTATTATTTTCTCTTACTTAGTTACTTAATTAACTAAGCTACTAGGTACGTTATATATTTTATATTAGTCTTATTCTTCTAGCTATATAAAGTCCTAGATCTTAATTAGGTCTAGTATAGGGTTTACTGTAGAAACATCTATAATACTACCTTCTCCCTCTAAGCTCTCAGCCTAAGAGTTTTCCTATTTTAAGCTAGTATATAGTAGGGTTAATACGCTATTTCTACTAAGGCTATATATATTCCTAATATCTCCCCTTTATTACTTAACCCTAAGTAGATACTATTATACTAATTATATAGACCGTTTAGGTAAAATAATTATACTTTATTTCTAGTATTTCTATAAGAGGTTAACTTATAAGGTAGATAAGAAGAAGATACCTAAAAAGTTATATTATTTAGAGTATCTTTATACTAGTATATATTTGTTATATAATATAGATTACGATACCTAGATTACTTATATATTATGGTTCTATAATACTAGTTCGTTCCTAATTCTTTCTAGTAGTAAAGTAGGATGCTGAAGTTGCGAAGCTAGAAGAAAAGATTCGCCTAGCCTAAAAAGAGTTAAAATAACTTCTTAATAAGGTAGTAGTAGCTTATATAAAGATCTAGCGTCTTTAGAAAATTTATAAATAAGTAAAGTATAGGTAGGTAGAGGATTATAAATATACGTAGGAGTAGCTTAAGGAAGAGAAAGAAGCGGATTGCGAGGCGGGTCTTCTTTCTAAAGCGGAGTTACCTCCTATAATACAGCTAATATTATTTAATCCTACTACTCTATCTCTAGATTTTCTTTATAAATTCAGGTTCTATAATATATCTATAATACTATAGGGCTGAAGTTTTCTTCTAGTTTTTAGGTATTACTCTATAAGTTCCTATATTTATCTATTTCTAACTATTTAATTAAATAGTATTATTTGCTATTTTATATCCTATATTTTATTATCTTCTTAACTTTCTATTTCTAATCTTCTCTATATACGTCTATATTATATACTACTAGTTTAGTATTTTAGGGTACCTTTTCTATAAGTACGATATAGAAGATTAGGTAGATTTTTATAGTTGTAGGTAGTTTAAGTTAATAGTTTACAGGTAATATTTATTCTTTTATCTTATATAGTCTAATTTTAATATAGTCTAGTTTACTACTTAGTTATTTACTTTAAATATTTTGTCTTAGTAGCTAAACTTTTTCTCCCTTTTTAAAGTAAGATAATTGTTTATATTTCTTATCGTAGTATTTCTTTATAGTATATTATAGGAATTAGAAGTCTTTCTTTAGTAAGTCTTATATATATTAGATAATCTCAACTTATTCCTATACTTATAGTACCTATAATACTACTTTAATTAGAGTATTATAGGTTTTTAATTTATATCTATAGTTTACTATAAATAGTAATACTCTAGTTATATTATATATAGTAATACTCTAGTTATACTATATATAGTACTATTATACGCGAATTGTGCTATTAGTAGTAGTACTACTTAATTATTCTATTAGTAATTAAGGTAGTATCTTAGGTATTATTCTACTATTTAATTCATTCGCTCTATCTACCTATCTATTTATAGATAAAATACCGTAGATAGTTTATATTTAATTTCTAGTAAGTTTATAATTATCTGCTAAAACTTTAAGGTAAACTTAGTATCTTAATCTATAATTATCTTCTAGAGTATTCTATACTATACTACAATCTATCTTAGAAAGATATTTACGACTTATTCTACTAATAATACTTTATTATAAGAAATAAAGTAGATGTACTTTATAAGTCTATCTACAATTATTATAATAAAGTTATATACTTCTCTCTTAGGGTAGTCTTTTAACTTTAGTAGCTTAATAATAAAGTCTATAGTAATTTCCGTCTATAGTTTAATAGGTATTTCTAGATTTTATAACAGTCTATAGAGTATATATCTATTAGATTTATTTTATTAGTAGTCTATATATTCTTATAATATATTCTTTACCTATTCTCTTATTTTAGGAAAGTAGAATCCTCTAAGGATTTATTCTAGTATTTTTTCTATTCCTTAGTATCTATAGGTAGAAGCTTCGTAGAATTATCTAATAAATTCTTTTCTAACTTTAACTAGTATATAAATTTAATTGTAGACGTATAGTAGTCTATCTATCTATTCTAGTTCTTATTCTTAGAGTTTTTCGGGTATTACGTCCATTACTAATCTAATTAGTATTATCCAGCTTACTTTTTTAATAATAGTTGTTACTATAAGTTATAGGTAATTATATACTATACTTCCGTCTTGTTATCTTTTTAGTAGTATAGCTATAGTTCCTTTCTCTTACTTGTATCCTAGTAGTCTACTTAGTATATCTACTCTTTAGTTCTATTTTCCGCTAATATAGATAATCTTAAAATCGAATATAGCTAGTTCTTATAACTATCTAACTTATCTAGAGGTAAGAGTTTTAGTAGTAAGGAAGATAGTAAAGTTCTTATAATTGTAATAGACTTTAGTTTACTATTTTACTTCTTATAGGTATATACGCTATTCTTTAAAGCACGCTATAATAGCTAGAAATTCTTAGTTATATATATTATAATTTATCTCTACTAGTATAAGTTTTTGTAAATAGTATACTACTAGATATTATTTTCTATTATAGATTTATATAAGGATTCTAGCTATTCTTATTTCTAATATATTAGTTTCTATAAAAGCTTTCTTTTCTAGGTTATAAAGTTTTAGTACCGGTTCTTACTAAAATTATTTCTTAACTTCTTAGAAGGCTTTTTCTTATTTATTTCCCTATATAAAGGTAATATCTTTCTTTAATAGTTAAGTTAGGGGTATAGTTATATTACTCTAATTATTAATAAAGGTTTAATAGAAGTTATAAAATCCTATAAAGAATTAGACATCTTTAACTAATTTTAGAGTTAGCTAGTTTCTAATTACTACTAATTTATTTAGGTCTATTTATAGTTATTCTAGTTCGATAATAAATTCTAAATAGTTTATTCTTATAGTATAGAATTTATACTTCCTTACTTTAAGATATAGTTTTACTACTTATAATATACGTAGTACTTATTTAATATATTTCTTATATTCCTATTTTATTTTTAAATATATAAGAATATCGTCTAAATATACTATATAGAATTATTTAAAGTAAGGTCTTAGTACCTTATTAATTCGTTTTTAGAAGGTAGCTAGTATATTAGTAAGTCTGAATAGTATAACTAGGTATTTAAAGAATCTCTTTTTTATTCTAAATGCTATTTTCTATTCGTGTCTTTCTTTAATACGGATTTAATAGTATACGTTCTAAATATCTAATTTTATAAAGATAGTAACTTCTCTTAATTAGTTTCTTAAGTTATAAATAAGTAGTAAAGAATATCGATCCTTAATTATAATGTTATTAAGGGTGCGATAATCAACGTATATTTATAGGTTAGTTATTCCTTTCTTATCTACGAAGAGTATAAGGTATATTACTAGTAAATTCGATTCTCTAATTATTCCTTTCTTTAGGTATTCGTCTATATATTATTCTAAAGCTTCTATTTCCCTTAATATTAGGCTGTATATTAGTCTATATCCGGGTTCTTTTCTTAGTTATAGTTTAATTTTATAATCGTATTCTCCGTGTTTAAGTAGATATTATAATAGTTCTTAAAATTGTTTTATTAAATATTAGTATTCTTTAGATATACTATATAATACGTTTTCTATTAAGAATAATTCTTTTACTACTTCTTTTACTATTATAGCGAGTTATTCCTTAATTAGTTAACTAGAGTTTTTAAGGATGATTTATCCCGTTTACTAATTTATTTAAGGGTTTTCTTTTCTTAACTATAGAATTCCTAGGATAATATTATAGTTAATAATCTCTATAATTTAGAATATTTGTCCTTATTAGGTTGTTCCTAGAATTTCAAACTCTCCTAATTCTATAGTATATATAACCTTCTTCTAGAAATCTTTTCCTTCTATAATTTAAATTATATAAGGTTGTTCTAGTTATATTATAAGTATTTCTTTTCTAGTAATATAGTTGCTAGCTATAAAATTCTTTATTACTCTACTATTAATAAATATATATATTTTATAGCTATAGTACTATCTAGGTATTATAAGGTAGTATTCTCCTACGTTTCTATATAGCTAAGTTATCTTAAACTAGTAGGCTATTACTTCTTTTATAGATATATATTTTAGGTATTTCTGTTCTAGATATTTATATTATAGCTTTCCCCTAATATATACTTTAGGTAGTAGAGGTCTAAGTTTAAATATTATATAGTTTTAGGTTTGTTTAGTAACTTTCTATCCTATTATAGCTTCTTATTTTATAGGACTTCCTAGTACTTTATCTTTATTTAGTTGTCTTAACTATATACCTATATTTTCCTTTCTTCCTTAGTAGGCTTTATACTATTATTTAATACACGATATCTATACTATCTTAAAATATATTAGGTAGTATTAGTTTATATAGGGGTTATTATCTTCTCTAATCTAGTAATCCTATTCTTATTTATATTATAATACTTTTAGTATCTAGTATTTTACTGGTACTTCGCTTTATAAGAAGGCTACTACTTTTTATACTATATATACAGCCTTATCCTAATCTATTATATTAAAGTACTCTTCTACTACTTTTATAGTTTCTATCTATTTTTAGAAGTATAAGAAGTAGATTTCCCTAAAGTAGGTGTTTTACCATTCTTCGTAAACATTAATAATATCTTATTCTAGTCTATTTTTATTATAGAACTTTATAGGTAGTTCCTTTTATAAAATAGCTATAGAAGCTGGGGTTCCCTATTTATATTCGATTATTCCTTATTAGTATATAGAATATACTCTAGATACTAGTTTAAGTATTAGTACTCTAGTAGTAGTTTCTTCTATTTATAATAGGGTATTTATTTTTTTATCCTTATCTAATATTTCTTAAACTTCTTCTAACTATCTTTTTATACGTTTCTATATTACTATAAGTTGTATTTTCTTTTAAAGCTAATATCTTATAGCTTCTTTAAATTGTTAGTATATTTAATACTCGTCTTTATTATAGAAGGACTAATATAAAATTCTATATTCTATAGTTATAGCTAGTTTTTCTTTACCTACTTCCTGCGGTTTATCTTCTATAGGCTGGTTTCTTTTTTCCTTCTTTTTACTTCGATATTCCTTTACTATATATCCTAATTTCTAATAGTTATAATATTTAATATCTTTCTTTTAAGTCTTCTTTTCCTAAGTCACCTATAATTTAGGCTTCTTTTCTCTAGTAGTACTTAGATCTATAAGTCCGCCTGTATTAGTAGCTTTTACTAAAAAGCATATCTTTTAGTAGTACGCTTATTTTTCTTTGTTTTTAAACTGGTATAGTTTATTATTAATCTTTTTTACTAGTTGGAAGTATAATACTAAGTCCTATAGTTGCTTTATATATATTATTACTCTTCTTATTTCTATTTTTAATCTTTTATAGAACTTTACTATTATACTATAGTTGTCCTAGGCAACTTTATTTAAGAGCTGTTAAAAGCTTAATATATATAAGATAACAGATTCTAATTAAACTAGATTATAAAGTCTATCTTCTACTATTTATATTTTATTAATATCTTTAAATACTAGTTTAAGTTTCTATTAGAAGTATACTAGGCTTATAAATATTACCTTAGTTTTACTCTTCTAGTATTCTTCTACGTAGTTCTTAAAATCTATTAGGAAGGACTAGAACTAGTTAAATAGTTTACCTATTAAGTATACTCTTATAAATAGTACTTTCTTATTCTTATATTAAATAATATCGAGGTTGGTGTTAATATAGATTTTTACTATTACTAGGAATCTTTTAAGCTTAGACCTAGTTCTGTTAAATTTATTAAGTAGTACTAGTTTAATTTATTATTAGTAATATATTATTAGTAGTACTCTTTTAACTTACTTAAGTTTTTAGATAATTCCTATAAGTTCTATCCCTTATTTACTATTAACTATTCTTTATATTTTTTTAAAACTTTTAAAAAGACTATTCTAAGTCTTCTTTAGGCTTCTTATCTATTTATTTATTAGAACTAGCTATTCCTATTATTATACTAATTTGTTCTATATTCTTATAAATATAGTTATTATACCTACCTCTAAAGAGGTAGCTTTACTAGCTAATCCCGATATTCTGCTTATATAAGTTTCCTATATTACTTACTAAAAATATCTCTTTCTTTATAACTAGGGTAGTCTAACTAGTCTTACTTCTTCTAGCCTTACGAGGGTAGTTAAAGTATAACAGCTTCTGATTAGCTAAGTATAGGGTAGGATAATAATTAAAAGTAATTATATACTATAAAGTATATTATTCTTATAGGCTTATAATAGAAGTATATAAGTAGAGTATATAAAGGATATTTAAGTTAACTATAAGGAGCTATAAAGATTAGAGTCGTAAGGTTGTTAAATACAATTTAGTTCCCTTATTATTTTCTCTTACTTAGTTACTTAGTTAACTAAGCTATTAAGTATACTTAGTTACTTAATTAACTAAACTACTAAGCGTATTATATATCTTATATTAGTCTTATTCTTCTAGCTATATAGAGTTCTAAATCTTAATTAGGTCTAGTATAGGGTTTACCGTAGGGATATTTATAATAAGAATTAACTATATAAAATAGAAGTATAGTAAGAATAATCTAATAGTAATAGTAGTAGTTAGTATAGATATAACAGGCGATATAATAAGTAATAGAAATTTTATTAGCTATATAAAGATACTTAATAGTAAGAAGCTACTATAGTAGATTATAGTAGATAAGTATTATCTTATCTTTATATTAAATAACTAGCAGCTGAAGCTAGTAAAACTAAAGAATTTATAGCTACTATTATACCTATCTAATATAAAGCGACGAATTAAGCCTAATTTATAATAGATTAGGTATAGTACTATAGTACTATACCTAAAATAGGTTGTTAAAAAGAGGCGATTTATCTAACCGTTACCCCCCTAATTTATTTACAACTAGTATTCTAACTATAATACTTTATATATAAAAACTATTTAGTAGAATCTATTTATTCTACTTATAATACTATATTATCGCACCCGTACTAGTATAGGGCTATAATAAGGCTAGAAGAATATAATTCTACTAAGATATATAGATACTTAAACTAAGGGCGTAATACTATATCTATAATAGAAAGACCTATATATAAGTAAGTAGAATAGTACTATTATTAGAAGATATTAAAAACTATTTCTACTATCTACCTAAGCACTATATTATAATATATAAGGAATATATAACTACTATATTAAATATTAATATATATCTATAGTACTATTATAATATAATAATAGAATAGAGGAGAGTAATTATTAAGTATACTTATTAGTAGCTAATTAGACTAGTAAAAAATATCTAGCTGCCTATATTATTCGGGCAACCGATATTAGAATTAGAAAAGCTACTAAATAGATTCTAGTATAAGTAATCTAGATACTATATTACTACTAATATTAACGTACTATATATATATCTAAAAAAGAAGTATAAATAGGTATAAATAAGTAATAAAAGTAGACTCTATTAGAAGGTTAAGGTATAGATGTTCTTTTAGGCTGGTAGGCTATAATAATATTTTATTATTAATATAAGTAGCTATAACTATAAGCTAGCTATTCTCTATATAGAGGCTGATATTATATATAATTAGTTAGCTAGGTTTAAGCTTATAAAATAGAAGAAAGAAGAAAAGATATAGGTTATAAATGTAGAGGTAGCGAAAACCGATAAAACTAGATAGTTTAAGTAGATAGGGTAGCTAAAGTATCTAGTAAAGTAGAATTAAGTATATCTCGTATATTAGATCTAGTTACCTAACTAAGGTAAGATAAAATTTTAGCGGGCGGTAAAGCTAGTTAAACTATTAGTTGAGTAGAATATTAAAGGGTTATTATTACTTATATAAGAGACAAGATAGTAGTTTAAGAGTATTTAGTAATATAAGGTAGATAGGCGTCTACTCGCTTAATTATAGAACCCTAAGAGATAAGCAGTATATGCTAATTATATTATTAAGTTTATCTACTACTTTCTCTATATTATTATTAATAAAGAAAGTTAGGTTATATAATTTAGCTGTAGCAGCAACAGTAATAATAGTAATAATAATAGTATAATATTAGATAATAGTATAAGTTCTAGGTCTAGTAAAGTTAGAAATAGTACTAATAGTAATAATAATAGTAATAGCAGCCCCTATTATAAATACTATAAGAAGAAAGAAGTAGATTAGATAGAAGACGTACGCGAGCTATTCTATTAGTAAAATAAGTAGAAGGAACTAGTAATAGTACTATAGATTATATTAAATAGGAATAGTAAGAATATTTAGCTTAAAGTACTATTAGATATACTTATATTATTTATTTTTTAATTAATAGGCGATTAGCTATTTAGTAGTAGATTTATCTATTTTCTTACTATACTAGAGATTAATACTAAAATAGACTACTTATATATAGTAAAAAACTACTCATATATACTAGCTAGTATAGTATACTATATATATATACTAGGTATAGAAAAACTACTTTTAGTAGTAGAGCGCGACGAGTAGATAGATAAGAACTAGAAGTATTTTCTACTTATATAGTAGAAGTTTCTAGCTAATAGATTATTTAGTCTAATAAGTAAGATAATTAGCTTACTAGTATATAGAAAGTTTATTATACTAACGGCTAGTAATTTAGATAACGCTTACTAGTTAAAAAATAAGAAGATATTCTATCTTAATAGCTAGCTAATCTATATTAGCTAGTTCTATAAGATAGTATAGGATATAGTAGCTAAAGTAGAAGAGATACTCTAGTAGGAGCTATATTAGACAGCTAGAGTTAAAAACTAGTTTACTATCCGGCTAGAGTAGCTTATTAATAATATTATATTTATATAGTATAATATATCTTTTATCTATTATTATAATAATCAGCTTAATAATAGGTTTAAATAGATACTTACTTAGGCTAGGTAGATAGAAGCTAGTTAATAATTTTAGTTAAGAGATAGTTTATAGAATAAGTAGTAGATAAAATAATATTTATAGTAGATAGATTACTTTTTAGAACTACTAATAGTTAGTATATATATAACTTTAGGATAGTTTAAATAAGGGTTAAAGATTATAATAATATAGTATTATAATAGAATATTATAGAACTATAATATTTTAATAGTAGATAGGTAGATTATAATAGTAGTCTACTATTATAAATTATAATTCTATCTAATATAAGGCGACAAATTAAGCCCGATTTATAATAGATTAGGTATAGTACTATGGCGCTATACCTAAAATAGGTTGTTAAAAGGAAGCGATTTATCTAACTATTACCCCCCTAATTTATTTACAACTAATATTCTAACTGTAATACTTTATATATAAAAATTATTTAGTAGAGTCTATTTATTTTACTTATAATACTATATTATTACACCTATACTAGTATAAGGCTATAATAAGGTTAGAAGGATATAGTTCTACTAGAATATATAGATACTTAAACTAAGAGTATAATACTATATTTATAGTAGAAAGACCTATATATAAGTAAGTAGAATAGCGCTATTATTAGAGGATATTAAGAACTATTTCTACTATCTACCTAAGTACTACGTTTTAATATATAAGAAATATATAACTACTATATTAAATATTAATATATATCTATAGTACTATTATAATATAATAATAGAATAGAGGAGGGTAATTATCGAATATACTTATTAGTAGCTAATTAAACTAGTAAAGGATATTTAGCTGCTTATACTATTTAGACAACTAATACTAGAATTAGAAAAGTTACTAAATAGGTTCTAATATAAATAATCTAAATACTATATTACTACTAATATTAATATACTATATATATATCTAAAGAAGAAGTATAAGTAGGTATAAATAGATAATAAAAGTAGATTCTATTAGAAGATTAAGGTATAGATATTCTTTTAGGTTAGTAGGCTGCAGTAATATTTTATTATTTATATAAGTAGTTATAACTATAAGCTAGCTATTTTTTATATAAAGGCTAATATTATATATAATTAGTTAGCTAGATTTAAGCTTATAAAATAGAGGAAAGAAGAGAAGGTATAAGTTATAAATACAGAGGTAGCGAAAACTGATAAAACTAGATAGTTTAAGTAGATAGAGTAGCTAAAGTATCTAGTAAAGTAGAATCGAGTATATCTTATATATTAGATCTAGCTATCTAACTAAAGTAAGATAAAACTTTAGCAGGTGGTAAAGCTAGTTAAGCTATTAGTTAAGTAGAATATTAGAGGGTTATTATTACTTATATAAGAGATAAAATAGTAGTTTAAAAGCGTTTAGTAATATAAAATAGATAAATATCCGTTTACTTAACTATAGAACTTTATCTAATATAAGGTAATAAATTAGGCCCGATTTATAATAGATTAGGTATAGTACTATAGTACTATATCCGAAATAGGTTGTTAAAAGGGGGTAATTCGTCTAACTATTACCCCCCTAATTTATTTACAACTAGTACTCTAACTATAATACTTTATATATAAAAACTATTTAGTAGAGTCTATTTATTCTACTTATAATACTATATTATTATACCTATACTAGTATAGGGCTATAATAAGGTTAGAAGGATATAGTTCTACTAAGATATATAGACGCTTAAACCGAGGGCGTAAAACTATATCTATAGTAAGAAGATCTGTATATAAGTAAATAGAATAGCGCTATTACTAGAGGATATTAAAAACTATCTCTACTATCTACCTAAATATTATATTCTAATATATAAGAAATACGTAACTACTATATTAAATATTAATATATATCTATAGTACTATTATAGTATAATAATAGAGTAGAGGAGGGTAATTATTAAGTATACTTATTAGTAGCTAATTAAACTAATAAAGGATATCCAGCTACCTATACTATTCGGGTAACTAATACTAGAATTAGAAAAGCTGCTAAATAGGTTCTAGTATAAGTAATCTAGATACTATATTACTACTAATATTAATACGCTATATATATATCTAAAGAAGAAGTATAAATAGGCGTAAATAGGTAATAAAAGTAGGCTCTATTAGAAGGTTAAAGTATAGACGTTCTTTTAGACTAGTAGGCTATAGTAATATTTTATTATTAATATAAGTAGCTATAATTATAAGCTAACTATTCTCTATATAAAGGCTAATATTATACATAATTAGTTAGCTAGGTTTAAGCTTATAAAATAGAGGGAAGAAAAGAAGATATAAGTTATAGATGCGGAGGTAGCGAAAACTAATAAAACTAGGTAGTTTAAGCGGACAGAGTAGCTAGAGTATCTAGTAAAGTAGAATCGAGTATATCTTATATATTAGATCTAGCTACCTAACTAAAGTAAGATAAAATTTTAGTAGGTAGCGAAGCTAGTTAAACTATTAGTTAAATAGAATATTAGAGGGTTATTATTACTTATATAAGAGATAAAATAGTAGTTTAGAAGCGCTTAGTAATATAAAATAGATAGATATCTACTTATTTAACTATAGAACCCTAAGAGTTAGGTAGTATACGCTAGCTATATTATTAAATTTATCTACTACTTTCTCTATATTATTACTAATAAAAAAGCTTAGGCTATATAGTTTAACTATAGTAGTAATAGTAATAATAGTAATAATAATAGTATAGTATTAGATAATAGCGTAAGTTTTAGGTCTAGTAGGGCTAAAAGTAGTACTAATAGGAATAATAATAGCGATAGCAGCCTCTATTATAAATACTATAAGAAGAAAGAAGTAAATTAAATAGAAGACGCGCACGAGCTATTCTATTAGTAAAATAAGTAGAAGAAACTAGTAATAGTACTATAAATTATATTAGATAAGAATAGTAAAAACGCTTAGCTTAAAGTACTATTAAATATATTTATATTATTTATTTTTTAATTAACAGGCGATTAGCTATTTAATAGTCAGTTTATCTATTTTCTTACTATACTAGAAATTAACGCTAAAATAGACTACTTATATATAGTAAAGAACTATTTATATATACTAGCTAGTATAATATACTACGTACGCGTACTAGGTATAAAAAAACTACTTCTAGTAGTAGAGCGTGATAAGTAGACGAATAAGAACTAGAAGTATTTTCTACTTATATAGTAAAAGTTTCTAGCTAATAAGTTGTTTAGTCTAATAAGTAAGATAATTAGCTTATTAGTATATAAAAAGTTTATTATACTAACAGCTAGTAATTTAGGTAATACTTACTAGTTAAAGAATAAGAAGACGTTCTATTTTAATAGCTAGCCGATTTATATTAGCTAGTTCTATAAGATAGTATAGGATATAGTAGCTAAGGTAGAGAAGATACTTTAGTAGAAGCTGTATTAAACAGTTAGAGCTGAGGACTAGTTTACTATCTAGCTAAAGTAGCTTATTAATAATATTATATTTATATAGTAGAGTATATTTTTTATCTATTATTATAATAATCAGCTTAATAATAGGCTTAAGTAGATACTTACTTAAGCTAGGTAGATAGAAGCTAGTTAGTAGCTCTAGTTAAGAAATAGCTTATAAAATAAGTAGTAGGTAAAGTAGTACTTATAGTAGATAGATTACTTCTTAGAACTACTAATAGTTAGTATATATATAACTTCAGGGCAGCCTATCTAATATAAGATAATAAATTAGGCCCGATTTATAATAGATTAGGTATAGTACTATAGTACTATACCTAAAATAGGTTGTTAAAAGGAGGTGATTTATCTAACCGTTACCCCCCTAATTTATTTACAACTAGTACTCTAACCCTAATACTTTATATATAAAAACTATTTAGTAGAATCTATTTATTCTACTTATAATACTATATTATCGTACCCATACTAGTATAGGGCTATAATAAAGCTAGAAGAATATAATTCTACTAGGACGTATAGACGCTCGAACTAAGGGTGTAATACTATATCTATAATAGGAAGACCTATATATAAGTAAGTAGAATAGCGCTATTACTAGAGGATATTAAAAACTATTTCTACTATCTACCCGAGTACTATATTCTAATATATAAGGAATATATAACTACTATATTAAATATTAATATATATCTATAGTACTATTATAGTATAATAATAGAGTAGAAGAGGATAATCGTTAAATATACTTATTAGTAGCTAATTAGACTAGTAAAAGACGTCTAGCTGCCTATACTGTTTAGGCAACTAATACTAGAATTAGGAAAGCTACTAAATAGGTTCTAGTATAAGTAATCTAGATACTATATTACTACTAATATTAACGCGCTATATATATATCTAAAGAAGAAGTATAAGTAGGTATAAATAGGTAATAAAAGTAGGCTCTATTAGAAAATTAAGGTATAGATATTCTTTCGGGCTGGCGGGCTGTAATAATATTTTATTATTAATATAGATAGCTGTAACTATAAGCTAGCTATTCTCTATATAGAAGCTGATATTATATATAATTAGTTAGCCAGGTTTAAGCTTATAAAGTAGAGGAAAGAAGAGAAGGTATAAGTTATAAATGCAGAAGTAGCAAAGACCGATAAAACTAGATAATTTAAGTAGATAGAGTAGCTAGAGTATCTAGTAAAGTAGAATCGAGTATATCTTATATATTAGATCCGGCTGCCTAACTAAAATAAGATAAAACTTTAGTAGGCGGCGAAGCTAGTTAAACTATTAGTTAAGTAGAGTATTAGAGAGTTATTATTACTTGCGCGAGAGATAAAACAGTAGTTTAAAAGTACTTAATAATATAAGGTAGATAGACGTCTGCTTACTTAACTATAGAACTCTAAGAGTTAGATAGTATACGCTAACTATATTATTAAGTTCGTCTACTACTTTCTCTATATTATTGTTAATAAAGAAGTTTAGGCTATATAGTTTAGCTATAGTAGTAACAGTAATAATAGTAATAATAATAGTATAGTATTAGATAATAGCGCAAGTTCTAGGTTTAATAAAGCTAGAAATAGTACTAATAGTAATAATAATAGTAATAGTAGCCTCTATTATAGATACTATAGGAAAAAAAAAATAGATTAGATAGAAGACGCGCGCGAGCTATTCTATTAGTAAAATAAATAGAAGAAACTAGTAATAGTACTATAGATTATATTAGATAAAGATAGTAAGAACGCTTAGTTTAAAGTACTACTAAATATACTTATATTATTTATTTTTTAATTGATAGGCGATTAGCTATTTAGTAGTAAGCTTATCTATTTTCTTACTATACTAGAGATTAATACTAAAATAGACCGCTTATATATAGTAAAGAACTACTTATATATACTAGCTAGCGTAGTATACTACGTATGCGTGCTAGGTATAGAGAAGCTACTTTTAGTAGTAAAGCGCGATAAGTAGACGGATAAGAACTAGGAGTATTTTCTACTTATACAGTAGAAGTTTCTAGCTAATAGATTATTTAGTCTAATAAGTAAAATAATTAGCTTACTAGTATATAAAAAGTTTATTATACTAACAGCTAGTAATTTAGGTAATGCTTACTAGTTAAAGGATAAGAAAACGTTCTATTTTAACAGCCAGCCGATCTATATTAGCTAGTTCTATAAGATAGTATAGGATATAGTAGTTAAAGTAGAGAAGATATTCTAGTAAGAGCTATATTAGACGGCTAGAGCTAAAAACTAGTTTACTATCCAGTTAGAGTAGCTTATTAATAATATTACGTTTACGCGGCGGGGTATATTTTTTATCTATTATTATAATAATTAGCTTAATAATAGGCTTAAGTAGATACTTATTTAGGCTAGGTAGATAGAAGCTGGTTAGCAGCTCTAGTTAAGAGATAGCTTATAAAGTAAGTAGTAGGTAAAGTAGTACTTATAGTAGGTAGATCGCTTCTTAAAACTACTAATAGTTAGTATATATATAACTTTAGGGCAGCCTAAGTAAGGATTAGAGATTATAATAATATAGTATTATAATAGAGTATTATAGAACTATAATATCTTTATAATAGATAGGTAGATTATAATAGTAGTCTACTATTATAAATTACAATCCTAGTAGAATAAGCTAAAGATAGTACTATACTTTCTACTACTACGGCTAGAGTAGATAATAATAGTATACTTAGCTTATATACAGCTATTTTAAGAGTATCTAAATATTAAGGTGCTTAGCGGCAGCTTTAGTAACTATATATAGGTAGATTAATATAGGTTATAGAAGATAAACTAACTAACGCGCATGCTTAAGCGCGAGACTAGTAAATAGATAGATATTAAGCTATATATACTAGACTACTAATATACAGCTGTTAGTATTAGTAGAAAAGTAGTTAGAGAGTCGTTTAGTAAAGGATATTAGGATAAGATAGAGGAAGTTAAAGAAGCTAAAGTAGATAAGGAGGAAAAGAGTATACTAGAGCTATAGAGCGTATAGATAATATAGATAGGGATCAGGAACTATAGTATACTAATTAATATTATTAAGTATTTTAGTATATACTTAATTAAAGTGTTTTAGCTGTTTAGTATATTATAATATTACTTCTTAGGGCTTAATAGGGGTAAAGAGATACTAGAGGTAAGGTAGATAGGTAGTTAAGGCTGGACTAGGGTAAGGAAGCGGTAGTAGTATAATAATAATAGTAAAGGGCCTATAATATAAGGAAAGAAAGCGTAGGTTTAAAGTAGAAGAGAGAAAGAGTTTTAAAAAGCGATATAGCAGGTACTTAGGTAAGAAAAGGTTAGCTTCTACTTAACTAAGTAAGAGCAAGTAATATATACGGTACTAGGCAGGCAGATACTACTTATTATAGTACTCTTAACTAGTAGGGGAAAGAGCTTACTATTTACCGTACCGGCTTACTTAGATTAATATAGAGTAATAGTAGTAGTAGTACTATACCGGGCGCTTATTAAAAACTTAGTTAAGTAGATTTAAGAGAGTAGGATTAACTATATAGAGTAGAAGTATAATAAGAGTAATCTAATAATAGTAGTAGTAGTTAATATAGATGTAGCAGGCGATATAATAAATAATAGGAATTTTATTAGCTATATAGAGATATTTAATAGTAAGAGGCTGCTGCAGCAGATTATAGTAGATAAGTATTATCTTATCTTTATATTAAGTAACTAGCGGCCGAAGCTGGCGAAGCTAAAGAATCTATAGCTACTATTATATCCGGTAGTACTACTTACAGTAATACTACTACTAGTATAAAAGGCTGAGTTAGGAGAGAGTATACTAGTTTAGTATATAATATACGTCTAAACGAGTATAATATAGCTAAATATATAATATTTAGTATTATAATATAAATAGGAGTAGGTATAGGAGATAGCGTTAGTAATATATTAGCAGTAGGTACAGCAGCTTAGAGAATAAAAGGAGAAAGAGGTAGTATACTACTACAGTAAAGTATAATATAAAGCGATAGCTAAAGTACTAGATAGTAGATACTATTATACTAGAGATATAGAGTAAGCTAAATAGTTAGAGGAATAGCTTAAAAAAGGTAGGCTTATAGTAGCTATATTAGTATTAGGTATAAGGGTAGATTTCCTATCCAATATAAGGCGACGAATCGGGCCCGATTCGTGACAGATTAGGTATAGTACTATAACGCTATACCTAAAATAGGTTGTTAAAAGGGGGCGATTCGTCTAACCGTTACCCCCCCGATTCATTTACAACTAGCACTCTAACCCTATCCGATATAAGGCGACGAATTGGGCCCGATTTGTGACAGATTAGGTATAGTACTATAGTACTATACCCGAAATAGGTTGTTAAAAGGGGCCGATTCGTCTAACCGTTACCCCCCCAATTTATTTACAACTAGCACTCTAACCGTAATACTTTGTATACAAAAACTATTTAGTAGAGCCTATTTATTCTGCTTATAACGCTGTATTATCGCACCCGTACTAGCGTAGGGCTATAATAAGGCTGGAAGGATGCAGTTCTGCTGGGACACATAGACGCTCGAACCGAGGGTACAATACTATATCCGCAGCAGGAAGACCCGCATATAAGTAAATAGAATAGCGCCATTACTAGAGGATATTAAGAACTATCTCTACTATCTACCCGAGCACTATATTCTAATATATAAGGAATACGCAACTGCTATATTAAATATTAATATATATCTACAGCACTATCATAGTATAATAACAGAGTAGAGGAGGGTAATCGTCGAGTATGCTCGTTAGTAGCTAATTAGACTAGTAAAGGACATCTAGCTGCCCGCACCGTTCGGGCAACCGATACTAGAATTAGGAAAGCCGCTAAATAGGTTCTGGTATAAGTAATCTAGGTGCTATATTACTACTAACATCGACGCGCTACATATACATCTAAAGAAGAAGTATAAGTAGGCGTAGATAGGCGATAAAAGTAGGCTCTATTAGAAGATTAAGGTATAGATATTCTTTCGGGCTGGTAGGCTGCAGTAATATTTTATTGTTAACGTAGGTAGCTATAACTACGAGCTAGCTGTTTTCTATATAAAAGCCGACGTTATGCGTAATTAGTTAGCCAGGTTTAAGCTTACGAAGTAGAGGAAAGAAGAGAAGGTATAGGTTATAGATGCGGAGGCAGCGAAGACCGATAAGACCGGGTGGTTTAAGCGGATAGGGTAGCTAGAATATCTAGTAAAGCGGAATCGAGTGCATCTCGCACATTAGATCTAGCTACCCAACTGAGGCGAGGCGAAACTTTAGCAGGCAGCGAAGTTAGTTGAGCTATTAGTTAAGTAGAGTATTAGAGGGTTATTATCGCTCGCGTAAGAGATAAGATAGTAGTTTAGGAGCGCTTAGTAATATAAGGTAGATAAGCGTCCGCTCGCTCGACTGCAGAACCCTAAGAGTTAGGTAGTATACGCTAGCTATATTATTAAGTTTGTCTACTACTTTCTCCGTATTATCGCTGACGAAGAAGTTTAGGCTATATAGTTTAACTATAGCAGTAACAGCGATAATAGTAATAATAATAGTGTAGCGTTAGATGATAGCGCGAGTTCTGGGTCTGGTAGGGCCGGAAGTAGTACTAATAGCGATAATAATAGTGATGGCGGCCCCCGTCGTAGGCACCATAGGAAGAAAGAAGTAGATTAGATAGAAGACGCGCGCGAGCTATTCTATTAGTAAAATAAGTAGAAGGAACTAGCAACAGTACTATAAGTTATATTAGATAGGAATAGTAAGGATGCTTAGCTTAGGGTACTGCTGGATGTACTTATATCATTTATTTTTCAATTAATAGGCGATCGGCTGTTTAGTAGTAGACTTATCTATTTTCTCGCCGTACTAGGGATCGACGCTAAGATAGACCGCTTATACATAGTAAAGAACTACTCGTATATACTAGCTGGCGTAGTGTACTACGTACGCGTGCTAGATGTGGAGAAGCTGCTTCCAGCAGTAGAGCGCGACAAGCAGACGGACGAGGACTAGGAGCATTTTCTACTTATACGGCGGAAGTTTCTAGCTAACAGATCGTTCAGTCTAATAAACGAGATAATTAGCTTGCTAGCATATAGGAAGTTTATCGCGCTAACAGCTGGTAATTTAGGTAACGCTTACTGGTTAAAGGACAAGAAGACGTTCTATCTTAACAGCCAGCTAATCTATATTAGCTAGTTCCGCAAGATAGCGCAGGATATAGTAGTTAAGATAGAGGAGATACTCTAGCAGGAGCTGTGTTAGACGGCTAGAGCCGAGGACCAGTTCGCTATCCGGCTGGAGCAGCTTATTAATAATATTACGTTTACGCGGCGGGGTGTATCTTTTATCTATTATTATAATAATCGGCTTAACAATAGGCTTAAATAGATGCTTACTCGGGCTAGGTAGATAGAAGCTGGTCAGCGGCTCCAGTTAAGAGACGGCTTATAGAGCAAGTAGCGGGTAAAGTAGTACTTATGGTAGGTAGATTGCTTCTTAAAACTACTAATAGTTAGTATATATATAACTTTAGGGCAGCCCGGGCGAGGGTTAGAGATTATAATAATATAGTATTATAATAGAGTGCTATAGGACTATAATATCTTCGTAGTAGACGGGCAGATTATAACAGTAGTCTACTATTACAAATCGCAATCCCAGTAGGACAAGCTGAAGGTGGTACCGTACTTTCTACCGCCGCGGCTAGGGCAGGTAATAGTAGTATACTTAACTTACGTGCAGCCGTTTTAGGAGTATCTAAATGTTAAGGTGCTCGGCGGCGGCTTTAGCAACTACGTATAGGCGGATTAATATAGGCTATAGAAGACGGACCGACTGACGCGCGTGCTCAAGCGCGAGACTAGTAAATAGGTAGGCGTTAAGCTGTATATACTAGACTACCGACATACAGCTATTAGTATTAGTAGAGAAGTAGTTGGAGAGTCGTTCAGTAAAGGATATTAGGACGAGATAGGGGAAGTCGAAGAAGCTGAAGTAGATAAGGAGGGAGAGAGTATACTAGAACTATAGAGCGCGCGGACGACGCAGATGGGGATTGGGAACTATAGTATACTAATCGATATTATTAAGTATCTTAGCGTACGCTTAATTAAGGCGTTCTGGCTGCTTAGTATACTATAGCATCACTTCTTAGGGCTCGACGGGGGTAAAGAGACACCGGAGGTAAGGTAGATAGGTAGTCGAGGCTGGACTAGGGTAAGAAAGCGGCGGCGGTATAATAGTAATAGTAAAGGGCTTATAGTACGAGGAAAGGAGGCGTAGGTTTAAAGTAGAAGGGAGAAAGAGCTTCGAAAGACAATGCAGCAGGTACTTAGGCAAGAAGAAATTAGCTTCTACTTAGCCGAGTAAGAGTAAGTAATACATGCAGTACTGGGCGGGTAGACGCTGCTTATTATAGTGCTTCTAACTAGTAGGGGGAAGAGCTTGCTATTTACCGTGCCGGCTTGCTTAAATTAATACGGGGTAATAGTAGTAGTGGTGCCGTACCGGGCGCTTATTAAGAACTTAGTTAAGCGGATTCGAGAGAGTAGGATCGACTATATAGAGTAGAAGTATAGCGAGAGTAATCTAGTAGTAGTAGTAGTAGTCAGCGTAGATGTGGCGGGCGATATAATAAGTAATAGGAATTTCATCAGCTACGCGGGGATATTTAATAGTAAGGGGCTGCTGCGGCGGATTATAGTAGATAAATATTATCTTATCTTTACGTCGAGTAACTGGCGGCCGAAGCTAGCGAAGCTAAAGAATCTACAGCTGCTACCGTGCCCGGTAGTACTGTTTACAGCAATACTACCGCCGGTACGAGAGGCCGAGCTGGAAGAGAGCATGCTAGTTCAGTATATAACGTACGTCTAAGCGAGCACGATACGGCCGAATACATAATATTTAGTATTGTAGTATAAGTAGGAGTAGGTATAAGAGATAGTGTTAGTAATATATCGGCGGCAGGTGCAGCGGCTCAGGGAACGAAGGAAGAAAGGGGTAGTGTACTACCGTAGTAAAGCGCAATGTGAAGCGATAGCTGAAGTACTAGATAGTAGGTACTATCACGCTAGAGATGTAGAGCGAGCTAGGCAGTTAGAGGAATAGCTTAAAGAAGGTAGGCTTATAGTAGTTACGTCGGTATTAGGTATAGGGGTGGATTTCCTAGGAATCGTGTTTATACTGCACGTGGGGATACTGTAGAGTATAATCAACTTTACTTAGGAGAGTAGGTGTAGTAGGTAAGTAGGCGAGCGGGTAGATTCGGTGATTCTTATAGAGGAGGGCGAGGTGGAGCGAAGGATAGAATAAAAAGAGGAGGAGCTGGACGTGCAGGCGATGGGGAGGTTTATTATAGATGGTGGGTGTTGGCGAGGGCTGATAAGCAGCTATCTCGACGGGAAGTAGATAAGCTATAACAATATTAAGTCAGCTAGATATAACCGATGCGGAGAGGGTATTAGTGAGTAGTAGGATAGGCAGCGTGAGGTAAGCTTAGCGTGGCAGCAGGTTTAAAAGGTGCTGGAGGAGCTACGCGAAGGATGCGCGGTGTGCTGGATAATAGAAAAGGTAGAGAC
>ML986915.1:0-24891 GCA_010094045.1 Lojkania enalia | reverse complement strand
CCCCCGGTTCTACCCCTTTTCCCATCCGTATATAGTTGTATACTCCCTTATAAGTAGCTTAGTAGTTTTTCTATATCCTTTTATATAAGGCCTATAGGTGTTAATAGAATTCCCAGGTCCCTAATCCCCTATATACTCTTATATACCTCTAAGTAGATTTATACTATATTTAGACCTATTATCTTACCTACGCTTTTATATTATATAGAAAAACTTAATACTACTAGTAATAGCCTCTTTAATAATATTGTATCGATTGTTTATTTAACTATATCTAAATTTAAGATATATCTAATTTAGTTTAGATTATAATATTTATATACTATTATATTAAATTATTTAGTTATCTAGATAGGATTTTAGAGATTTTCTATTAACTAAAGCCTTTAGGTTTAGAACTTCCTATCCCCTATAATTAGGATTACCTTTAGAAAAGCCGTGTAGAGTACGCCTAGGTAGAAACTTAAAAACTACTAATAACCTATTAGAATTAGAGGTAACTACTAATATCTAACTATAATTTACCTTCTAATTTTTATACTAGAATTGATATACGCGTAAGTTATAGTAAGAGTAAGCTTCTATCTACGCATATAGAACAACCGTTACTTCTTATAGGGGGCCCTATAATAGGCAGACCCCTCTTTATAGGGCTAGTAGTAAAGAATCTATCTAATTTAGAGGAAAATTAGAGTAAACTAACCTTTAAGAAATAAATTGTAATTTTATAAGAGGAGATCGTACGTTTAATATAATAGAAAATTATTAGTCCTAATTAACCTCTATAAACCACCGAATTAGTACTAATAATACGCTAAGAAACTTTTATAACTCCCCTAGTAAGAAACCTCTTAGCTACCCCTAAACCCCCTTAAGCCTACTTTACTAAATATATACCTAAGATTAAAAGTCTTATAGATAGTAATAAACTTATATTTAAATAATAGCGAGCTTTAATCTTAGACTAATTTAAGATTAATATAGATTACTATTAGATAGAGTATATATATATAGTATTAGTATAAGAATATACCTCTAGTACTGCAAAAGGGTATCTAGAGCTAAAATACCTAGCTAAATCGGACTAGTATCGGTTTAAAAATACTAAAGAAATGATTTCGCTTCTACAATTATATTTTATTATAGGTAATAAAGAGATAGAGGCGTAATAGGCGTTTTAGGTCCTAAGGATAAATAAGAGAGAAGCGTTTCTAACTTTTAAAGCTCGCTTTATTAGTACAGCTATTAAGGGATCCGTATCTTAATCTAAGTAGTTCTTCTACCTATAGGATAAGATTCTCTCTAGCTTAAAGATACTAAACCTTAGCTTTAAGCTTATATAGAAAGACTTCTTTAATACTATAGTCGCCTAATTAACAGCCTATAATATAGAAAAGAGAAGCGTTTCTAACCTTCTAGAACGAACTATTAGCCTATAGGTTATAGCTAAAATAAATTCAAATCGGTACTAGAAGGCTTTTAAGAGTTTATCTAAAATAACCTATAATCTAATACCGCTCTGATCTACTCTAGTATTAATACTTTATTCTACTATAATTACTCTCTAATAATCTAGTAAGACTCTTATAATATAATAATATAGCGAGTAGCGCGACGTAGCAAGCAGCGTACTCTACTACCCAAATTTTGCCTATAGGTAACTTAGAGACAGTTTATCTAATAACGCCTAGATTAATTAATTAGATAATATAGTAATATAATTACTATTACTATCTAACTTAGATAATCGTATTAAACACGTCTTAATTTAATATTTTAGCTGCTTACAGCGTCTATAGTATTACTGTAGTTAATTCTCGGTCCTATAATACGACCGTAATATAGTAGTCTCTTACCTAATTTAGGTAGTTAAATTAATCTATTTAATTAGATCTCCTGCCTCAGATCTTATTAGGATACTTTATCTCTAAATCTGCTGTTTCGTACGCTATTTTTACTTACTTATTACCTTATTTACCTCTTATAGTATTTTATTCTTAGTTTAAAGCATTGCCAGCTTAGTTGTAAGAATAAATATACCCTTCTAAATCTGGTATACAACCTCTATAATAGGTGTTAGACTTAAATTTTAATAATTTATAATTCGATTAGTTATAAGTATTATTTGAAATATAAATTTATCTTGCTTTATAGACGTTTTCGCGATCTAAGGCGTCGTGATAGTAGATATAATAGTAGTCTAAGGTGGTAGTATCTCTAATCAAATATTAAGCTTTAAAATAACCCGATCTAGTCTAAAAGGGACTAATCTAGTCCCTCTAAAGCCTTCTTTAGCATTATCTAATATTATAACTATCTAATAAGCCTTGCGGAATATAGGGATAAACTTAAGTTTTAAAATATAGCAGATACGATTACATATTAGCTTCTTAACCTACTAGCTATAGGCCTTCTTTAAGGGCCTAAAACAGCCTATATTAAGTAGCTAAAGTAGATAAAATAAGTACGCAGGTATATAGATAGTAATAATCTTATATAGTTTACAATAATTATTAAATTCAGGCGTATCATAGCTGCTATAACCATCTATAATCAGTATCTAATAGACGCCCTTTATACGAGGCAGTGTATACTTCTTAAAATGCTTAATCTAGTCGAGAGCGATAGTATTAGTAATCCATCCGTTAATACTAATACTAATTAGCTATCCTTTAGGTAAATCCTTCCCTTTATACTATCTAGTAAGGTACTAGATCGCTTTAAAGATAATATAAGGTGGTAGTATATATCTAAGAGCGCTAATATATTAGATAGTTGTAATCTACTCTTAATTACCTAGTTTAAACGTCTTTATGCCTCTTTACTTATCTATACCTATAACAACTAGAGTATATCTAATTTAGTCTATTATAAAGCCTATTTTATTAAAATTATATATATTATTATTATTAATCTTATACTAAGCTTTAATCTTCGCTATAAGCTTAAAGAACTTAGTTATTACCTTTAGTTTCTTTTACTAGACTCTCTAATAGTTGTATAGACGATTTAGGCGTACCTTAAACTTAGGATAGTATTATATAAAGTTTCTAGGCCAGTCTTAACTAATATTATATCTACCGCGTCTATATAGGATTAAATTAGCTATATCTGTAACACGATAGTAGTTTAGAGGCTATCCTCGGAGATCTAGGTTAAGAATACGATTAGTAAGTACTCTCTTCTCTAGATTAGTTAACAGCCTTAAATTAGCTGTATAATCGCGTCTTACTTTAATTCCAGCATATTAGTATTATAATATTATCTCCGACGCGTTAAATATTATTATAGTACGTCGTATGCTTTAAATTTAATCTTAATTAATAGCGGATTTCGCAAGCTATATTTAGGCCTCTTTTAAGGTAATTTAAGGCTGTTATAATAATTGTATTATAATAGTAGGGTAGTATACTAAGTTTTAGTAATAGAGTGCGCCGCTTATTACGTCGCGCTACTCGCTACATTATTATATTACCTAAAAGATATATAACTCTAGGTAATTACTATAATTATAGTAAACTAGAATACTTTATAAATAAATATACAGTCCTTAAAATATAAGAGATAGAGGTTAAATAAGAGAAAATTAAAGAAGAAGAGTTTCTAGACGTAAATAAGTACTACCTAGATAGTTCTTAGGTAGGAAATAGAGACGCCTAAGAAAACTCTCTATTCTAGACTTAAATAGATATAACTTATTAAATATCGATTTATTATATTTATTTAGAGGAAAGTACTTTTAAATCTCTACTATTCTATATTTAAAAGACGTTAGTATATAACTAAACGTCTTTATTAATACTAGTATCTAAGGCTTTCTATTTTTTAATTCTATAGTAGTTAGATTGCTCTTCTAAGCTCTATATATATTAATATAGTACTTACCCTTTAAAATTACTATTAAAGGTTTTTAGAACTAAATCTAAACCCTAGTTAATTAGTATATCTACTTATACCTACAAATTAATAGAAGAACTATCTAAAACTACCTATTTATTATTATAGACCTAAGTACTTAGGATTATATTATTAGTATTAAATAGTTACGTTGCTTTCAACTCTAGCTAGATATAGATAAGAATCGGATTATATAGCCCTCTAAGTATCCTGCTATTTATAATCTATTACCTCCTCTTCTTATATAATTAACTCAGCTAGTATATAATAAAAAGGTAGAACTAGATATCTAGCAACGCGATACTCTATAGGAAAAGAACTAGTATTAGTAGTCCTATAGTCTAACTATTTATTATATTAAGGGTCTATTAAGACTGCTAAAACTATATTAATCTTTTATAGCCTACAGTCTAAATAAGCTTAGAGCTTCTATACGCTCGTATATAATAAAGTCTAAATCCGATCCAAAGAAAATCCGTTCTCCTATTATCGCTCTTATTACAGCTAATACTTTCTACTTTAATATAAAGAGGAAAGAGAACGAGTTTTTCTCTACGTCTCTATACGAAATTAAGTAGCTAATTAAAGATAAATAAGCTCTAGAGCTAGAAAATAAGGCTGAAAAAAAAGGACTAGTAAATCTCTAATTACTATCCGAATACTATAAGTATTAGGATATATTTAGTAAAACTATAGCTTATTAATTACTAGAATACCACTCTTATAATTATAAGATTATTCTTATAGAACCTCTTCCTAATAGTTATAGCCTATTATATAAGTAGAACGTTAAGGAGTTAGAAGTAACTAAAAAGTATATTATAGATAATCTACGGAATAGATATGTTAAGTAGAGTCTAAGCCCTTTTATATCTCTAATCCTTTATATTTATAAATCTAATAGCGATCTATATATCTGCGTAGATTATTGTAAATTTAATACTCTTACCTATAAAGACGTATATCTAATACCGTATATAGATAAACTCTTATCTAGACCTACTAAAGTAGTAATTTTTACTAAGTTTAATATTCGCGCGGCCTTTAATAAGATTAGAATAGACCCTAGTTCTAAGAAATATACTACCTTTTAGACTTAATATAGAACCTATAAGTATAAAGTTCTACCTTTTAGATTATATAACAGCTTAGTAACTTACTAGTACTATATAAATAATATACTAATCGACTATCTAAATAACTTCTATATTACTTACTTAAATAACATTTTTATCTACTTTAAAGATAAGGCGATATATACTATCTATATTAAAAAAGTTCTTAAGAGATTATATTAAGCAGGGTTATAATTTGATATTAAGAAGAGCGAATTCTATATTACCCGAACTAAATACCTTAGCTATATCCTCTTAAATAAAGGCCTTAAGGTTAATCTAGAGAAGGTAGAAGTACTATATAACTAGTAGCTACCTACTACTATAATAGGTGTAAAATCCTTCTTAGGTTTTACTAAATTCTATTAACAGTTTATACTAGAATTCTCGCGTATTATAAAGCTAATTATCGTATTATAGAACCTTATAACCCCTTTCGTATAGATTTTAGAATATAATATTACTTTTAAGAAATTAAAGTTAGCCCTATTAAGTATACCTATACTCTACTACTTTAACCCTACGTTAGAAACAAAAATAGAAACTAATACCTCTAATAGAGTAGTTATAGAAGTACTATTATAGAAATATTCTAACGGAAAATAGTACTCTATAGTATTCTATAGTAAGGTTCTATCCGGTTCGGAACTAAACTAGAAGATCTATAATAAGGAACTATTCGTAATCGTTACTACGTTTAAATAATAGAGGGTAGAACTTACTTCAGTAGCTACTAGGACTCTAGTATATACTAATTATTACTTACTTAAATATTTTATAACTATAAAAGTACTTAATACTTATTAAGTTTATTAGACTAAGAAATTAGCTTAGTATTAGTTCTAAATCGAGTATACCTTAGATAAGAATAATACTAGAGCGGACATTTTTAGTTATCACGAATAAGAGGTAGAAAACTTAAAAGTAGCTTAAACTAACAACCGGTTAAGAGTCCTACTTAGACCGTATTAACTTCACCCCCGAATTAATGCTAAATTAGTCTAGTCCTATATTATCTAAATAACAACTTAAGTAGTTATACTAAACGTTATTAAAGGCTAGAAGTAAGTTATATTACTAGATTCTCTAGAGTTAATTAACATATTATTATAGGAAAACTAAGCCTCCTTCGCGTAGGAATATATATTTTTACCCCGTAAGTATTAGATAGAGAATAGACTACTCCTCTATAATAATTACTTATATATTCTATTAGATTTAGGCCTTTATATATAACTTATATAAGAAGCTTATAACTAAATATCCTCTATATACCTAAACGCTACTAAAACCTATTAGTTACTATTTTAGAAGTATTATTAGAAGAGTATAGAAGCTACTTATAAACGATATATACGGAATTATATTCTATACTATAAAGCTTATCTAATATAAACCTAAACCCTAGGTTTTATCTATCTACTTCTTATACTAAATTAACTAATATAGTACCTGTATATTAACTTTAAGAATTTTTCTATAGATAAGTTCGGATATAATTAGATTATAATAGTAATTAATCGCCTATCTAAATAAGCTATATCTATTTTCTACTATCATATAATTAATATATAGGGAATAGCCGAATTATTTATTTAATAGGTATACCGCTTTAGCTATATACCCAAAACTATTATTTTAGACTAAAGACTTTAGTTTATATCTAGTTTCTAGTCTAAATTCTGTTATATCTTAGGCGTAAAGATTAAACTATCTACTACTTATTATAAAGAGACTAACAGATAAATAGAGATTATAAATAAGTATATTAATTAGAGACTGTATTCTTTTATATCCTTCTACTAGAATAATTAGAGTTTTCTATTACCTATAATCGACTGAATATAAGTAACTCTACTCTATATAACTATCAGAATATCCCTATATTAGATCCTATATAGATTTAAACCCTATTAGAGTTGGGATTAAAAATATTCTATTAATCCTATTACCGCGATAGATAAATTAAATTATAAGAACGTCTTAGCTCTAGTAACTTATATATATATAGCCTAGGAAACTGTAAAGGCTAATATTAAGAAGGTTTAGGATTGTATATAATCTATTATTAACTATTACTAGTAACCGATTAATTAGTAGATTAGTAATATAATCTACTTAAATACTAAGAACCTTATAATCTAGAGACCGAGCCGAAAGCTATCTAATTAATAGGAGGGTTCTTTTAAAGTACTAGAGTAGGTTAGAAACTTGTACTACTTATAGCTGCCCCTAGGGTTAAGTATATATAATATCTTCGTACTAAACCTGCTATATAAAAACCTCTAGAACCTTCTACCTAGATAAAAAGCTCTAAAACTACCCGCTATCGCTATTAATAGAGTAGAAGAGTAGGAGGTTAAGGAAATACTAGCTAGTAAGTTATATTATAAGATCCCTAAATACCGTATAAAATAGGTAGAATATAATTCTAACCTAATCTAGTATAAAGCTTTAAATTTTATAGGTTCGCTTTATAAGCTAAAAGCTTTTTATAATAAGTATCTAAATCGCCTAAGACCCTTAAAAGCTCTAACTAAATAGATTAAGGTATATAAAAATAGTATAGAAAATATAGATTATCTAGTAGATAATAATATATAAGAGTTAAGTAGTAGATTTTAAAAACTAAAGTATAGGCCCGAAATTACTCTTCTATAGAATCTAGAGGGTCTGATAGTAGGCTGTTAGATACCTCTCTAATCCTTTCCTCTTCTACTCTTCTTCCTCTTCCTTCCCTCTAGACTCCCTTTAAATCTCTTTTACCTCGTCTTTAGCTGCCTAAGAGCGCTGTAATATTAGCCTAAAGGCTAGATACTAGAGCTTCTAGGGCTAAAACCTAATAGAGTAACTTAGTACCCTAGTAGAATAAAGCTATTTAGATACTAGTTATAAGAAAGCTATTTTCCTAACTTCTTATAATCTAGGCTATAAGCGCTAGGCTATAAACGGACTCTAAAATAGCCTTAAAAGCTACCTTTTTATCCTCCTTATCCCCTATATATTAGGCTACTACCTATAGTTTAAGATAGCCTTAGAGGACTAGAAACTCCTCCTTATAATAGAAGGGGATCTATAAGTATATTAGTAGTAAGTATTCTATTAGTATTAGATGCGATTTATATAGGGTTGTATTTTTTATTTTACGAGGTATAATACTTGCATTTTTTTAATCTTAGAGACTGAAAGAAAAATATTATATACTACTTACGGGCGAGCGCGTATATAGCCTAAAGATAGATAACCTAGAAGGCCTTTAAAGAGGCTTTAAGAGGTAGGCGGAATAGTATATTAATTAATTTTTTCTATAAGGTATTAATAATACTTTAATAATTAACGGTTTTAGGGACGTATAATAATATATATAGAGTAGAAGTTATTATTTAGTTAAAGAAGCTTAGTTAACAGTAACCTAGTAATATACTAAAGCTAGTAAACGCTTATTACTATACGCAACGAAATTGCAATATTAATAAACTATTATAATAGTAGTTACTAGCTAATATAGAGGTTAATTATATTTACTGTAAAAACCTTACTTAATATTATATTAATAAATATATCTCTATAGGTAACTGCGTATATTAACTTTTATTAGTAAATACCTTTTTAAAGAAATTTCTTTATACTAGAACCTATCTATAATAGCCCTAATTCCCTCCCGAACTAGTATAGATAGGGACTATCAGCCTATAAAAAGGGGGGTAGTATAATAATGTAAAGAAATCGTTTTATAAAAAGCTTTATCTTTTCGCTTATCTTATCCTACCCCCAGTTCTACCCCTTTTCCCATCTATATATAGTTGCATACTCCCTTATAAATAGCTTAGTAGTTTTTCTATATCCTTTTATATAAGGCCTATAAGTGTTAATAGAATTCTTAGGTCCCTAATCTCCTATATACTCCTATATACCTCTAAGTAGATTTGTGCTATATTTAGACCTATTATCTTACCTACGCCGTTATAATAGTAGCGTTAAACTAGTTAAGCTCTTTCTTAAATATTAGTACTATAAGTCTTCTTAAAGGGCTAAGAGTCTATAGATACTTTAGCAGTTATATATAAAGATCCCTTACTATATAATACTATACTACTATACTAAATATACTTTCTTTTATACGTTTTATGCTTAGTTACTTCTTTTAATTACCTTTTAATCTTAGAGTTATAAGCTTAAAGAAGTATATTCTAATATAGTATTAACTTAGCACCTTTTATAAGCTGTAAGAATTCTTCTTATACCTCTTTTAGTAATTGTATAAAGGACTTTTGTATAAGTATTAATTATAATCCAAATTTATATATATTACTTAGAGTTTTAAACTACTAGAAGTTTTCTTATAGAAGTAGTTTTAATAGAGTATATAGTTGTATATTAAGGTAATTTAATATAACCTATATATTTAGAGGAATAATTTCTATTACTTTAAAAGCCTTTTAATAGTTCTTATACGTAAATATATTAAAAAACGCGTTCTTAAAGGCTAGAAGAAAGCCTTCTTTATTAATATAGTAGATACGTTAGTATACTAAATCCTATATATACTACGAGTACTTTAGCTTTAATAGTAAGAAGTAAACTATATTAAGAGGCTAAAGTATATATAATAAATAAGAAGGTATATAAAGTATTAGAATCTTTTATATAAGATAGTAATCTTTAAATTCCTAGTTAAGGTAGTTTTTATAGCTGTTTAAAATAAGTAGCTTATATAATTCTATCTAATATATTTTTATATACTTATTAAAGTACTTTAACTACTTAAAACTAAATATATTATTTATTTAGCCGTTTTTAGAGACTAAAATTTTCTAATTATATAGTATACCTACTTCTTTATACTATATAGAGATATAGATATATTCTTTATAAATAATAAATAACATAAATAGTAAGTAAGTACGCTAGATAAGCGAGTATACTATTTTATTAACTTTTTCAACTATTCTAGTAATATATTTTTATAACGTATTAAAATACTATAAATATAATATATATTCTTAATTAAGTAGTATTTATAGTACCCTTCTCGTATATATATAAGTTATATCTAGTTTCTCTATAGTAACTATAGTATATAGAAGCCTATTAACTTATACCTAATCGTGTCTTACCTTAATATATTTTACTCTCTAACTACTACTTAACCGCTATTTAAGTAATAATCTCCTCTCCCTCTATTTTTAATAAGGTGCTTTACTTCTAAATCTACTTCTTTTTATACTATTTACGTATTATAGTAGCCTTATTTACTTTTTTAAAGCTAGTAACTATTAGAGGGTAGATATTAAGGTAATAGACCTTACAAACATTAGCGTTTATAAACTAGTTCTAATTAGGACTAGCTCTATTTAAATAGTTCTTCTAGAGAGCGCGCTTTATTAAGAAAGCAATAATAATATACTTCCTCCCACTCTATCTACTATAGCTTAACAGGTTATAAGCTCTCAGCCGTACTTCCAGCCTATAATAAATTAGATTAATTATTATATTAATCTCTAGCTTACTATTACTAACTAATAGGTAGCCTAATAGTAGCACCTAGTTAACTAACCGAGCTTAGCTCGCGCTACTAATATAGGACGCGATACTATTATAGTAGACTATAAGAGAGTTATAAACCTAGTAAAGGATAGTAAGAACATTTTACTATAGAAAGCCGCCTTACGAAACCAAGTCATTAGTAAGACTACTAAAGATATCTTAGAAGGAGTATCTCTACTACCTAAACCTAGCAAGCTAATATATTAGAACCTACTACTATATCTAGATGATATAGAGCTGTAGGTAGTAAGGCTCGTCTAGTAAAGTAATTTCGAGAATATTCGACGTACTAATAACGCCTATAAGGTATAATATAACTAATAGTAGAAGGACTACCGCGACTATATTAAGAAGGAAGCCTTTATTATAAGTATTCTACTCGCTACAGTTTACTAAGAGATACTTAAAGGTCTACGCTTATATAAGACAGTAGAAGTACTCTTAGATACTATCCTTAAGTACTATAAAGAGTAAGGTCTTATAGAGGAGTATACCTTCTAAACTAATTTCTTCAGCCTGCGCAGCAGTTACTATAATAGTATATCTTAATTTACTAGCAAATTTAAAGCTGGTCTTACGCGATTAGACGATATTAATCTTAAGCTTAGTCCTAAGGGTATTATATTCCAGTTTATTATTACTATTAAAGATTAATTTAAAACCTACGCGTAGTAATAGTATTAGATTTTATATTAAGGTAGAGTTCTAGATATTAATACTATAATTAACGAGATTAATAATAAATTATATTGAGAGGATCTAGTTAAGAAGGTAATAGCACTTTAAGTACAGCTAAAAGATATATAGTAGCCTAGCAGCAATTAGCATAAAGGTAAGGATAAGAGTAATACTAAGACTAGGAGTAAGCCTACTAATAGTAAGCCTATAGAAAGGAGGTACTATCCTAGCTACTAATATAAACATCTGGGGGGTAGATTAAACTACTAGTTTATATATCTAGAGAAGGTATTAAAATAATTTTTTAATAAACACCTAGAATTAGTATAAAAATTAATCTAATTAGTTTAATTAAACTATATACCGTCAGCTAATTTTAGTACTATTACTAGTATATTAGTAAGTAGCTATAATACTTAGGTCTCGTTAATACCGCGATATACAATCGAGTAAATACTATAGAGGCCCTATAAAAATTAAATTATCTTTAATACTAGAGCTAACAAGTATATATATAATAATAGGACTAAGTTTATCTTAATAGGACAATCTAGTATAGGACATATAAAGATAGGTAGTAGTCTTACTAGAGTAGAAGGTAAAAGTATAATATAGCTTTGTATTTCCCTAGCTAGTAGTAGTACTATTAATATACGCTTTACAGAAGTACTATACTATCTAAGTCTCTACATCTCTATTATCTCCCTAGGTTAGCTTCGACTGAAAGAACTATACTACTATAGTCTCTATTAGAAGCTACTACGCATTGAGGACGATAGTAAGATTACCTACGTCCCTAAGATCGATAGGACATTTACTTTCCTTAAGTATATAGACGAGGTACAAGCAGCTTTCTTAATAGTCTATATTGCTATATTCTCTTCCTAAGACTTATAGCTAGTTTAAGAGCGAGAGATCACCTTATAAGAAGCTTACGAAATCTGGGGCCATACAAACCTAGACGATTTAAAGCAGCTACTTAAGACCGTTAACGGCTTAAAGCTTAAAAATACTAAGAAGTTCGACTACGAGATATACTATAAGATAAAAGGTTATTAACAGATTTCTTATACTCTATAATATCGAGTTTAGCAAGTATTTAACGTTATATATCTCGACGTTATTAGTTATATCTTACCACCAGGTTCTAATAGAGAGTAATACTAGTTACTCTTTATAGACGATTTTATACGCTATTAATAGATCTACTTTATTAAATCCCGTGTAGAAATTACCCAAGTACTACTTAATTTCGATAGAATAGTTACCACCTAGTATAATAAGATTATTAAGGTCTATCGTCTTAATAATAATAAATGCTTTATTAATTAAGTAACTATTAAACATTTTAAGAAGCGGGGAACGTAGTTATAGCTTTCAACACTATATACAGCATATTAGAACAGCGTTGCTAAAGCTAGTAACAAACTTACTATAGACAAAGTATAATATATCCTTATTAGAGCGCTATACCTACTACTAATATTCTAGCTACACGCCGTGAAGTATATAGTATAACTCCTTAATCTATCGCTTACTATAGTACTTACTAATAGTAAAACACTTTCGCAAGTATTTAACGAATTTTTAGATTATCGAAATCTAGTACTAAATCTCTACAACCTTTATTATTAGAGAGAGATTAATTATATACTTATTCTAAAGAAGTGTTACGTTAAGAGTAAAAAGTTTAAAGAACGCAGCTATAAGAGCTATATAATCAGCCGTAAGAGATCTCAGATATTCCTTATATAGAATCTACAGAGTAAGAAGGTTATATAATTAAGCTCTATAACCTTCCCCCAACACCTACTAGTTATAAACCGCGTACCTTATTAAGCTTAAAAAGCTTAATATAATAAGCGTCTATATATCTAGGAAGAGGAATCTAACTATCTAGAGGGTATATAGAATCTAGGGGGTGTACTACTACCGCAGCTAACACTTCTACAAATACCTTTATAGCTAAATAATAACGAATATATTAATCTCCTCGAGTAAGATAGAGGATACAATTTTAGGTAGGAGCAACAAGAGATGGACAAGTAATAGAGTGATAAGAACAATCTATCGCCGTTACTGCTACCTCTGCTACTAGTAAAGAAGCCTTATAGCCGTCCTCGCAAGACGGTAGCTCTACCAATTAAGCCTACACGTTAATTCTTATATTATACGCCCTAACAGTTTAATCTAAATATAGTATTAATAGTTAACAACGTATCTCTTTAAAATAAGGTAATACCGAGCGTTTTTATTACCCTCGTATAAAATTTCGCTTTAGTAGTTATAATAGACGCTTATAGTATAAGAGATAATCTAAATCTCCTATCTAAATCTACTTTACTAAAACAGGCGCGCGTACATCAACACTTAGAGTAGTAGTATAAGGTAGAGGAAGAAGAAATAGAATTATATATAGAGAACAGCACCTAGTAGATTATTAATTATATACTAGCTAGAACTACTATACTACCTACTAAATAGATATATAAATACAAGTTTAATAATAAAGAATATTTAGTATAGTATAAAGCACGCTTTATTATCTACGGCAATCGCTAATATTTAGATCTCTAGGAAGATATATATACAGAAGTAGTACGCTCTACAACTATTAAGTTAATTCTAGTACTAGTTAACGCTCTTAATCTAGAGTATAACCAGGTTAATATTATTACAGCCTTCCTAAATAGAAAGATAGACGAAAACAACCCTATCTACGCTTAACTACTAGATAGTACAATTATACGACTTAATAAAGCACTCTATAATTTCTACTAGTTACTACAACTTTAGTATAAAGAGATTAGTCGCTACTTAATATTATATAGATATAGACCTCTTAATTCTAATCTATATATCTTTATCGGTAAAGAGCTATAGTAGATTATTGTTGTGTATATTAACGATCTATTCTTTATTTATCTAACAGCTAAAGGTATAGTAGCTATAAAATAAATGGTTATAAGTACTTATAAATATTACGATCTTAGCCTACTAAACTACTATTTTAGAATCCGCATCGCGCGCGATTATATAATATATATAATAGAGTTCTCTATAGAATTATATATTAAGAAACTCGTATTAATACTTTAGTAAGAGAACTACTATAAGCGCAGTATACTATTTAATCTCTTAGCTATTAAACTTATAGCTCGCTCTAAGGAAGATGTCTGTAATACCGAATTGCTTAATAAATATTAGTTAGTTATTAGTAAGTTACTATATCTTATATACCTTATACAACTAGATATTATATATTATATTACCTTCCTAGAACGCTTCAGCAGCAATCTAACAAGCTTATACTACGAGTATATATTATAGATTGTAGATTATCTCTATACTACGTATAACTACGTTATAAAGTTCTTAGCGCTAGATAAAGCTTAAAGAGTACTAATTAAGTATTTTACCTATATACTAGAAGTACCTCTTATAGGCTATTTAGATTTATTATATACTAATTATAAGGATTGTAAATCGACAGCTAGATATCTATTTAAGCTGTTTAGAAAAACAATTTACTATCAATCTTTTAAGGAGCGGTTAGTAATAATATTAATAATAGAAGCCGAATACGTAGCTATTACATACGCAGCTAAGGAAGTAGTATAGCTCTATTAACTCTATACTAAGCTAAGTATATTATATAAACTACTTTAACCCCTAAAGCTTTACGTTAATAATCTACCAGCTATTAAGCTTATTAAGTAGGAAGGATACTACCAGCAAAGTAAGTATGTCGATATCTATTATTACTAGATTAAGAAGTAAGTAGCTTTTAGTTAATTACAACTCAAACATATTACAATAGTTAATATAGTAGTAGACGGTCTAACTAAGCCTCTCTCTACTAAAGTCTACAGTCAATTCCTGTAGCAACTAAGTATAGAAGAAGTATTAATCGCTTACAGTTAGTACTAGTAGAAGCTACTATCGAGTAATATATATAGATATATGCTGTAGTTTCCGTTCAGTCTAGGGGGTATATTAGAGGGTAGATATTAAGGTAATAGACCTTACAAATATCGGCGTTTATAGACTAGTTCTAATTAGGACTAGCTCTATTTAGATAGTTCTTCTAGAGAGCGCGCTTTACTAAGAAAGTAATAATAATATACTTCCTTCTACTCTATCTACTATAGTTTAATAGTAACTCGACCCTTTAGTAATATAGCTAAATAAAATATTACCTTAGTACCTTTTTTAAGCTAATTAATTACTATAATAATAGAAGTAGATAATAAATTTTTATACTTTTAAATCCGATCGTAAATTAATATTAATTAAGTTTTTAATTTATGTTAGTTACTTAGTATTTTAACTTCTTATATAAGAACTTTTAGCGTAGATAGTATTAGTATATAAAGCTTTATATCGAGCTTTAATATTACTACTTCTAGATTATATAGGATTAAACTAGCGCTTTAAAAGTTTACGCGGATATTATCTTTTATAATTAATTACTAGTAGGTAGTATAGAAAGCTAGAAGAAATTTAAGCTTTATAATATAATTATAATAGGCTAGTATAATAGATTACAGCGTAGTAATAATAGATAGAGTAGTAGGGCTAAAATGTTCGTATATTCAGTTCTCTTAGAAAAGAGATAGCTGATAAAAGAGAAACGAATTACTACCATCCCTGCAGGGTGCGATTCGGCTATTTTAACCCTAGGTCAGATGACTCTATATTATTAACTCGTAACTTAAAGCTATAAGATATTATATTATCTTTCTTCTTAGAAGGCTGTCGTCGCGATAGCTTATAGAGGACAAATATTGCTAGAATGGACCAGCAGAGCTACCCTAAGATGGATGCTATTATGTAATCTCAAGTTCCTTCCAGGTTAAGTAGTATATCGTCACTACTACTTTCACCTTCACCTAGTAACGTCGACCCTCAGGGAATCTTCACTACTCGCTGCCTAGAGTGGTATAAGTAAACGGCGCTAGTAGAGCAAACGCTGATTATAAAAACGCTGCTCCCCCTACCTATTCTACTTCTTCAATTCTTATACTTCCTCAACCGCCTTAGTAAGTATAATTCCCTCAGTCTTCAGCTACGCATTTAGTACAGTTGTTATAGCTCTGTATAGGATATAATGGAGTACTTCGTAGCTAACAAGGGCTAGTAGACACGCATACTCGCTGCCCGCGCCGCCCACCGCCCATTTTTCTATTCTCGCCACGCTCCTCTATATATACCCCTCTCGCGCCCTTCTTAGCGCCTTTTTAGTCTATAAACAGCTAATTTACGCCTAACAGGTCTATAACGCGTAATATAGTACTTGCTCCAGTCTGGAAGCGCCGTATTAAGGAGGCTAAGGGTAAGAAGCCCTATACTATCCGCTATTTCTACTATCTAAGGTGTCTAGCTCGCGGTAAGCTATATAAAGTAGATAGTAACTGCAAATTTGCTTCTTCAGACCTGCTTATAGCAGAATATCTCTACAAAGGTATTTAATATAATATCTATCTCTACTACCTTAAAAAGAATAATAAGGATTGTTTTAAAGTACGTTCTGGGCTAATATAGTATACTCTAACCTTCTTACAGCTAACATATCTATAGCCGGACTTATCTATACTAGAGTACATCGTAAAGGTCGATTAAGCTATTAAAGCTCTTATTACCGCCTGCGTTAGCAGCGATAAAATCTAACTAGTCTAAAAGGTTTAAAATACTACTTAAATAGTAGTTAAGTAGACTTAAATATATATTCTAGCCCTTTTTTACACATTCTAGTACTAATAGTAATATCTAGGCTTAGTAAGAAAGATTCTAACTTCCTATTCGCCTATAATAGTAAGGATAGAAAGACCTTATCTAGAATTAAACTTACTAGCCGGGACTATACTAAGATTAGTATAGCGCGTAAGCATAAGGCTAAGGAGAATCTTCTTAATATAGATAACGATAAATATACCGAAGTAAAGAAAATAAAGTCCTCTATAAGTTAATCCAGACTATATCGTGCCGTATTATTCTATACTAACGCTTTTAGCCTATTCGCCCTGTTAAAAAGGCTCGACCGAGTTGTAGTAGGGGAAAAGGTTATAGTAAGGTATAATTATTAGTAGATAGTAGTTTTTTCGGATATTAACAGGTTCTCTAACGTTTCTGTGGATATAATACCCTAGTTAAGCATCTTATAGCCTAGATTAGCGCTATATTTAGAATAATATAACATTTCCGTCTCCTATATGCTATTCTGGTCTATAATATACTATAATATAGTTCTTCTAGTATTAACAGCGGGAATTACCGCTTCTTATAATTACTAAAGAACCTATATTGATATATAAGGCTAATTTTATAGGTACTTATTTTTAAACCTTATTTATATAACTTTAGTCTAGTAATAGCGCTATTAAACATCTATAAAAAACCTTAATTTAAGGAAAACTAGGTAAAAGTAGCTATATTAACTAGAAAGTTTATATAAAGGTTATACTTTAGAATAACTTAGTTATCCTTCTTCTTTTTTAAAGAGCGTCTACGGTCTTTAATAGATTTACTTAATCTCTTTAGTTTAATACCCTTCTTTTTCCAGAATACTTGTAGAGCGTTAGTACTAATATTTACTCCTAGCTTCTAACTATTCTTAGAGTTTAGGTAGTTCTTTTATTTAACTAAATATTCCTATACTCTAACAGAGTTTTACTTTTACTTAATAATATAATTAATTTTATATATATTATCCCTAAATTAGCGTAAAATATCTTATATTAAGCTATCTAGACTCTAAATAGGCCCTTTTAGGTTATATAGCTCTAGTAAAGATACATAAAATACTAGATAGATACTATCTAACCCTAGAAAGTTAATCTAGTAGGTTATAGGTATTATAACCTTTATTACTATACTAGATCTAAGATACTTTTAATCTAATTTCTTCTTAGGATAGGTTGACTTAATATATTGATTTAATACTAGCACCTTATCTCCTATTACTAGAGATAAGTACATTCTCTTCTTATCTGCGTATTTCTTTTAATAAGCTACTACAGCACTAATCTTTACTTTATATTTACTTTATAATACTAGTACTTTAGCTACTACACTTCTTATTAAAGGAGCTTCTCCCTCTCCTAAAGGCTCGCCTAGCTAATTAGGTCCTTAGGGATCTGTACTATAGTAAGCGTGAAAAGGTAAGATAGTAGTAGTTATATAAGTACTATTATTATACGTAAACTCCGCTACGGATAGTTAAACTACCTAATTATCTTACTCTAAGTAGTAGAAATAACGTAAATACTACTCGAGCGTCTAGTTTTATCTTTCTATTAGCTTGTCGGTCTCTAGGTAATAGGCTAAACTAAGACCTCGCTAAGACGCTAAATAATAGTAAAAGGTCTCCTAAGATTTTAACTTCGTTAGAATACTACGGTCGGATATTACTAACTCTAAAATACTATATAGTTGGACAACGTCGCGCATCTAGACCTATATTAGGTCTTCTATAGTCTAGGTAGAGATAGTAGGGATATAATAGGCCATTTTAGTTAACCGGTCGACAACAACTATAATTAAGTCGTATACTTGACTAAGGAATAGACTTAGAGGGAGTTCTGTGATGAAATCAAATGTAACTTACTTCTATAGTCTACTTAGTACGGGCAACGGTTGTAATAGGCTATAAGGCTTATACCTAGGAGCTTTTACCCTTCTACACCTTAAACAATCCCGATAGTAGGCCTTAATATTATCTCTTATACCTTTCTACTAAAATTAACGCGACACTTTCTCATATATTTTTATCTATCCTCTATAACCTGCTATAGGGTGGTTATATACCTAGTCGAGGGCGTTTTACCTCTTTTAGAGTGTTGTTAGCTCTATCTTCCCTTTATTACCTTCTTTAGCCTACTCCGGGCCGTTATAGTATTCTTAGTCTGAAGAAGGGGTTTCTTCCGCTTTCTAGGTAGGAGAAAAATCTTTCTAAGTGGTTTGTACGCGGGTTACTATTACTAAGATCCTAAGGATCTTAATACCGTTATTCTAGTCTAAATTAGTCCTTTCTACTCTTTTTAGGCTGATCTTAGCGCGTATAGGTTTAATATATCTTATATTAGACTTTTTTAAAGGTGCCTACGCTTCCTTTATATAATCTAGTTAACGTAATAGTCCGTCGGCTGGGTTGAGTTTACTAGGTCGGTAGATGAGGTTATAATTATACTTAGTAAGCTTAAAATATAATTATACGTGTTAATAGACTAAAGTCTTTATTTCTATAAACTAACAGAGATTATTATAGTCTATATAAAGGTCGAACGTAACTTCTTATAGGTACTAACGCTAATACTCTAAGCTTTCTACTATTACAAGTAGTTCCTAGTTATATATATTATAGTTGTACTCTGTCACGCTAAGCTTTCTTAAAAAGAAATCGATAGGTCGCTATATTATCTTACCTACTTACTCTTCTACAAGCTGGCTAAGAATTCCTGAAATAGCGCCCCTAGAAGTATTAACCTTAACCCTTATAGGCCGAGTTAGCTTATAATAAGCTAGGATAGGAATACTTAAAAAAGCTTCCTTTAACTATTAGAAGGCCTCTAGTCCTTTTTAACCAATATCTAATTCTTAACTTTCTTCTCTTCTCTAGGTATAGCCTTCTTTAACAGCCTTTAGCCCCTTTTAGGTCAATCTTATTAAAGGTAAGACAATCCTTAAGAATCCTGTAATAAACCTATAGTAGTAGTTTATAAATCTAATAAAGATCCTTATATCTTATATAGTCTGTGGGACTGGCTAATTCTAGATAGTTTTCAACCGGGAGTAGTTAAATTTAATCCCCTTAGGGTAAATAATAAACCCTAGGTAGTCTATTTCTCTAGTATAGAAATCGCACTTATTAAGTTTTATAAAAAGCTTAGCCTTGCGTAGTCTCTAAAGCACTTCCTTAATATACTTAATATATTCCTCTTCTATATTAGAGAAGATTAAGATATTATCTAAGTATACGATATATATTATATTAATAAGGCTAGTAAGCGTCTAGTTAATATACGCTTAAAATTGGGCTAGTATATTCGTTAGGCTAAACGGTATAATAGTATACTTAAAAGAACCATATCTAGTATAAAATGCGGTCTTCTATTTATCTCCTTTCTTTATCCTGATTCTATAGTAAGCTTCTCTAATATTAAGCTTAGTATAGTACTTAGCTTACGCTAGACGCTCTAGCGACTCTAAAATTAGGAGAAGAGGGTGCCGATCACGTATAGTAATCTTATTTAGGCCTCTATAATCTATATAGAGTCTTAAACTACTATCCTTCTTCTTTATAAAGAGGATCGGTGCGCTAGTAGGCGATCGGGATCTCCTAATCTATCTACGTTGCAAGTACTTATCTAGATACTTCTAGAGATACTAAAGCTTAACCGAAGATAAATTATATAGCGGTTAATATAGAGGACTAGTTCTTTCTAACAGGTTTATAGCTAAATCTTAAGGTCTATACTCTACAAGTACCGAGGATTACTTTTCATTAAACACATCCTTAAAATCGGTATACTCTAGCCGCAATTGGCCCGTTTTAGCGCCAATTTCATCCGCTATAGCTACTAAATTAACTAGGCACGTATAGACGTCTATTTTACCACCTGCAATAGTCTCCGCGAACTCTTCTACGTCCTCTAGTACTACCTTATAGAACCGGGGCAAGCCTATAGCCTTTACCCCCCTAAAGAGTATTCTTCTACTAAGAAAGTTTAATTTCGGATTATAATTCTATATCTAGGGTATTCTAAGGTAAACCTTATACCCTTTAAGGTCCGATATTATAAACGGTACTTTATAGACTTAAACCTTACCACGCGAGTCCCTAACAGCAACCTTTACGATAGTAGTCCTATATATTAGGATCTTAGAGCTGTTTACGGCTTCTACTATTAACTTTAGTAGTAGATTAATCTTTAGGCTACGCTACTTCGCAAGTATAGTATTAAGAAGATTTAGTTGTACACCCGGGTCGATTAAACAATTATTCTTAGTTAAACCCTCTACTACTATCTTAACTATAAGCAACTTTATAGGAGTTTAAAAAAGTAATTTATACAATTTCCCTAGTTTCTTACTCTCCCTAGAGAGTTCGATATAGGCTAGAAGAGAGGAACTTAATTCTTCTAATTCTTACCTTTTCCTGACTTCTGTTCGGGAGCTCCTTTAGACTTCTCTTTCTTCTAGGGATAGTTAGGAGACTTATAGCCCTCCTCTCTATATATCTAACATATAATAGGAGGCCGTTCTAGGCAGATATTATCTTTCCCAAACCTCTTCGGGGGTTTCTAGCCCTTTCTAGCCTTCTTCGGAGTACTATTACTCTCCCCTAAAGTATCGGACCCTCGCCTCTTACGATTGCCTATATTACGCCCCTCTTACCCCTTATAAAGCTTTTAGCAACGCCTGAAGACTATATTCGCGTATTCTTCTACCTCTAGCAGCGTCTAAAGCTGCAGTCTCGAGAGGAGATCTAAATCTCTCCTTATCGGCTTAGATAAGGCTAAGATGAACTTATTTACTATACGGTCTTTATTTATCTCTCCGACTTCTTCTTATAGAGGTTTTATATAGTTTAACAAGTCAGTTAGAGACTGGCCTGTCCTTTATCTACACCTTTTCAAGGTATTAAAAGCTTCTTACCTTTATTCTAATAGAGTTCCTAACGCGCTTAGCATCTTTACTTTTAGAATATTTTATATAGGGATCTAGTATGTACTCTTTCGGCGTTCTATAGTTTTATATATCTCCTATAAAGTCTTTAAAGACTCTAAGATATACCTAAAAGTAAAAGTAACTTTCTACTTTTCCGTTTAAAAGTCTACTAGCAACTAGATAAAGTACTTTTTATAGTCTCGGACCTATTAGTTATAGTCTATACGATCCTTTTTCTTGTAGATATAAGGAGGTTTAGGGCGAGGAAGGTTAGCTTAGGTAGAGGTAGTTTGCGGCAGCTGCACTCCCTCTAGTATAATAATAGCTGAATTGATTGTAGAGATGTTACCTACTTCGTATCATCGCTTTATCTCCTATAGCTGTTTAAGATCCTTCCAATTTCGTTCGCCTTATATCTATTATTATAGTCTTTCTAAGTCTTCGGCATCCGCGTCCTACTCTATACTACTCTAGGCTAGAGAGCGCTAGATAGTACCGCGACTCCGCAATTCTTTAGATATTTAATAAATATTCGCTCTAGTCTGCTCTTCCGGCTAAATAAGTCTCTTACTGGCTCTAAGGTCAGCGTCTCGCCTGTTACTGGACGTTGGGGTCCTTACACGCCCGGCTGAGCCGGCTGTTAGGCTGAGAGGGGTAGAAGACGTATTCATAGTATCGGAAATTGCTGCTAAGCTGCTCTAAAGAGTTTAAGCGATTCGAATATAATAGGCTAGTATAATAGATTACAGCGTAGCAATAATAGATAGAGTAGTAGGGCTAAAATATTCGTATATTCAGTTCTCTTAGAAAAGAGATAGCTGATAAAAGAGAAACGAATTACTACTATCCCTGCAGGGTGCGATTCGGCTATTTTAACCCTAGGTCAGGTGACTCTATATTATTAACCCGTAACTTAAAGCTATAAGATATTATAATAATTAATATAGTTGTAGATTAGGCTCTCGATCTAACTACTATACGCTTATTTTAATAGTAAGAAGTAACCTATATTAAAAGGCTATAAGAGGTATAATAAATACAATAGTATATAGAGAGTATAAATCTTATTCTTCTTATAGATTACCTAGAATTTAAGCGAGTTATAACTCTTATAGCTATTAAGAATAAGTAGTTGCTATATACCTACTTAACAGTCCTTTATATATATAATAAAGTACTTTAGCTACTTAACTCTAAGATTATTAGTTGTCTATCTATTATTATTTAGTCCGATAGCTTAATTCTTAGGTATATTATTACTCTTATACTAGATAGAAAGGTAGTATTAGCTAGTAAAGATAATAAAAGGTAGGATCGCCTACCTAGTAGTATTAATTTTCTAGATTACTATAACCTACTTATAATTCTCTAGTTATATAGCTTTTAACTAACTATATCTTTCTAAGCTAGTAATAACTAGTTTAAGTAATATCTTATCTATTATAAAGCTAGCTTTATTAAAATTGTAAATATTCTTATTATAGATACTATATATAGCTTTTATACGCGTTATAAGCTTAAACTAGATTCTAATAATCTTAGAATCTTTATATAAAACTCTCTAATAATTATATAGTCGATTAAATTATATTTTAAAGCTATTTATTTACTTAATAAAGTTCTTAAGCTATTTCTAGTTAACCTATCTAACGCTATACTTAGTAAGTAGCTTATCTACTATATTTTATATAGTATCTAGAGAGGGTTTAAATTCTTATAAATCTAGGTTAAGTATATATATAATAATAGCTTCCTTTTCTAGTTTAGTAAGCTTCTTTAAATTTAGTTTACAATTATATTATATAGTAATTCTATCGCGTTGTTAACATATTATTCTTTAAGAGATGTTATATATAGAAGTAGTATATCTTTTACTTTAAAGTTACTTATTATTAATAGCTAAGATAGCTAGAGAGATATCTACTTTATTATAGCTAGATTAGGTATTTATAGATTAAGCTATTATTATTAGAAGGTAGGGTATTGCGTAAAGTTAGTAAGATAGTATACTTATTTACCCGGCGCGCTTACTTACTACTTATATTAGTAGAGTTGCGTATATAGTAGTATAGATATTCTAGATAACTATAACCTACTTATAATTATCTAGCTATATAAGAGTAGACCTTATATAATATTTTAAATCTATAATAATCTTTATAGTATTAATAATACCTATCTAAAAGTCTATCTTATTAAAGTTGTAGATATTATTATTATATATACTATATTTTATAATTATATTCTATATAAGTTTAAACTATATATTAATAACCTCTAAATTCTTTTATTTTATTCTTTAGTAATCTTTTACTCGATTAAAAGCTATTTTAAACTTATTTATATATATTATAAATTATTTAGACTAATTCTTTTCTATAAGTATTCTATTATATATACTTAATAGTTTATCTACTATATCTACTATCTTATATAGCCGGAGTATAAATCCTTATAAATTAAGGTTAAGAATATATTATACGATTATTTATTCTTTAGTTACTATAAGCTTCTAGTAGTTTAGTTGTATATAAGAGTAAAACGCGATTCTATAAAGTTAAGTAGAAAGTTATTAATATTATATATTATTAATTATAGCAGCGCGTTATATACTTTTAAACTAGCCTAATTTATACGCCTATAAGATAAGCTTAATTCTACCTTCTTATTAAATTAATAGAAGGTTATATTATAAATTTATTATAGTTTATATATAGTATTTATAATACTAAGAAAAAGTAGCCGCTTTAATAGTTTAGCTGCTTTAATAGTAGAATATATTATATACTCTTATAGTTTTATAAATTAGTCTTATCTATTAAGACTTTAATAGAGTCTAGTATTAATAGTATAACTCTAGTCTTATTTATATTATAAATATTCTTTAAAAGAATAACTAGATTATATAATACTCTTTTAATAACTTTAAACTAGTATATTATTTTTTTATAAGTATTCTTCTTATAATAGTTTTATTCTAGAATTT
>ML986914.1:0-27848 GCA_010094045.1 Lojkania enalia | reverse complement strand
ACTCGTAATTATCTAATATTTTAAATAATAGAGGCCCGAATTAGAAGGCGCAGCATTTCTTATAGAAGTATTAAGCGATTATAAGAACCTATAGTACTTCGTAATAATAAAGTAGCTAAGTTACTAACAGACCTATTAGTTAAAATATCTATTAAGGTTTAACTTTAGTATTATATACTAACCCGGAAAACTTAGAGAGAAGCCTAATACTTTAACTTAAAGGTTATAGGATAAGCCTATATAAGAAGAGGCCTGTAGAGGTTATTAATAGATATTACTTCGTTCTAAACTATTCTAATAGATAGAAGTAGGCCGACCGATTATAAAGATTATCGACGAAGAATACCCGAATAATAACCTAATCTAAGATACCCTAAAGCTACTAAAAGAAGAAACTTGTTAATCTAAGCTTCTAACTCTAGCTAACTATAAAGAGCGCAATAACCGACTATACTACTAAGATTAACTTATAGTACTAGACTACAATAAGCTGAAGCTTAAGCTACTATAAGCTATCTACAACTCGCTATCCGGCGGACACCCTAGTCGAGGAAAGACCTTAGAACTACTCTAGTATAAGTACTATTAGTTAAAGATATTCGACTCGGTATAATAATATATAGACTATTATTATATATACTAAAGAAGTAAGACTTCTAGAGAGAAGTACTATAGATTACTAAAACCGTTACCTATATCTAAACAAAGGTTTTAAAATATCTCTATAAACTTTATAACTAACCTACTAGAATTAGAAGGTTGTACGAATATTATAGTAGTAGTTAATAGGCTTAGTAAGTACAGATACCTAATACTATACGCAAGAATCGAAGCCTCTAATATTATCTAACTATTCTGTTACTATATATAGGTTTACTATAGACTGCTATATACTATTACGTCCGACCGTAGGATATAGTTTATTTCTACCTTCTACTAAGAGCTTTATAAACAGCTATAAATTAATATATATATATTAACTAGCTTCTATCTAGAGACTAATAGCTAGATAGAGAATACTAACGCAGTAATAGAACAAGTTCTCCAAGCCTATACCAGCTATAAATAAGATAACTAGGTTAAATAGCTACTAATAGCGTAGTTTAAAGCGAATAATACAGTATCTAAATTAATAAAAGTCTCCCTGTTTCTAGCCTACTTTAGCTAGCACCCTTAAATAAGCTTCGAGCCGCCTACAGGGATCTATTAACTACTAAAATAGTCCCTAATAGTCTAGGAAGCTAATAGACTAGTTGATAAGATAAAGGATATTATAGAGTATATTAGAGAAGAACTCACCTAGATACAAGCGTTCTAATAAGAGTATACTAACCGTAAGCGCATACTAGCCCCTAACTACTAGGTTGGTAATCTAGTCTAGCTAGATACTAGAAATATATATATATAAAGACCGTTGAAAAAGCTTAACTAGAAGAATATAGGCTCCTATAAGATTATCGCAAAGGTATTCTTATATACTTATAGACTAAAGCTACCCGAATCAGCTAAAATATATTCTATATTCTATATATTACTATTATAGCTAGTACTTAAGTCGTCTAACTACTTATCTAGTTAACAAGTATATAACCCTGAACCTATTAAGATTAATAGAAAACCGGAATACCTCGTCGAGTAAATAGAAGACCTCTACTATAACCGATAGAAACGCCGGTATAAATACCTAGTTAAGTAGACTAGCTATTATAACCTAGAATAGTACCTAGCTAGTAACTTTACTAAAATAACTGTCGTAGAAGATTACTATACTAGAAACCTAAATAAATAAGACCTGAATACGATATTACGTCTAGATTCTTAATTAGGCGCTAGGGTCTAATCTAAGTATATTTCTAGACGCCTGTAACGATACTATACTAATATAATACTAGTAACGATACTGCTACCAATTTCTAGTATAGTACTACTATATAAACCGAACTAACCTAATTCCTAGTATAGTACTACTATACAATAATAACCGGTCGCGTTAATATACCTGCGACCTAACCTAATTCCTAGTATAGTACTACTATAAGAACTAAACCGACCTAATCCCTAATATAGTACTACTATTAACTACTAGTCGCGCTAATATGCCTGCGATCTAACTTAATCCCTAGTATAGTACTACTATATAATAATAACCGATCGCGTTAATATACCTACAACCTTAACTAACGCTAGTATTAATAACTGCTACTTAATTATAAATAACCTAAATATAATATAAAAACCTAACTTATAGAAGCTTATAACTAAAAGGGGGGTACTATTATAGTAATACCGCGATACTTCTACACCTATACTACCCTTACTATAATACCCGAACTAGCTACTAGCAATAGCTATCAGCTGTTAGCTAGAATATAACCGACTTGTCTTAACCATAATAGAGGAAAGTTTCGCTAATCCGGCTAGCCCGTATAGTAGTATAGACTTAGCCTCTATAAAAAACCTATATAATATAGATATCTCTATTCTTTACGCAATATTTTAATATTTATACGTAGTATATAGTAATAGAGTTAACTGCCTAAAGTGCGATTAACTAACTATATATAAGCGTCTATAATAATTAGAAAAGAACTTACCTAGGTATAAGCGTTCTAATAAGAGTATATTAACTGTAAGCGCGTATTAACCCCTAACTACTAGATTAATAATCTAGTCTAACTAGACGCTAAGAATATACGTATATAAAGACCGTTGAAAAAGTTGAACTAGAAGAATATAAACCCCTATAAGATTATTGTAAAGGTGTTCTTATACGCTTATAGACTAAAGCTACCTAAATTAGCTAAAATATATCCTATATTCTATATATTACTATTACGGCTAGTATCTAAGTTATCTAACTACTTATCTAGTTAATAAATATACAACCCTAAATCTATCGAGATTAATAGAAAACTAGAATACCTTATTAAGTAAATAGAAGACTTCTACTATAACTAATAGAGACGCCGGTATAAATACCTAGTTAAGTAGACTAGCTATTATAACCTAGAATAGTACCCGGCTAGTAACTTTGCTAAGATAACTGCTATAGAAGATTATTACGCTAGAAACCTAAATAAATAAGACCCGAATATAATATTACGTCTAGATTCTTAATTAGGCGTTAGAATCTAATTTAAGTATATTCCTAGACGCCTATAATAATACTATACTAATATAATACTAGTAATATATAGTATAAGCGAGCTGATCACTCAAGCGAGCTGATTATAATACTAAGACCATACTAAAATCGCGACTACTTTTCGCAAAATATTGTACTTTCTTATATTCTATCGTACTATATAATATAGTAGCCTATTCTTCTATATCTATAGCATCATTTTTATACGTCCGCGAGTTATACCTAACCTCGCTGTACTACCTGCAGTACTTTTAAGTCGGCTGGTCTCCATTAACGCGTGCCTTCTTTCTACTCTTCTTCCTATCAGTACGAGCGCTAAAATCTTTTAGAGCAGTTAATCGAGCGCCTTCTTTAATCGTTAGGTTGCCTTCCTTCTATATATACTTTCTTTTATATAATCGACGTTATATAGCAGCTTTATTAGCTGCTTAAAGCTCAGCGACCTAAGCGCGCAATAGTACGTTTTTATATATTATATACGCAGCACCCTTTATAAACTATTTAAACGCCTCTACTATTAAAGTAGGTAAGCTATTTAGGTACTTTTAAACTCTTAATCGAACGTACGTAGATTAAGACCTAAATTTGATAGGATTACTTGGTATTTTTAACTCTTAAGGGGTATCTTTAACTGTAGAAGGTATTAGTATACGCAGTCGAACTTTAAGCTTTAATAGTACTATATTTAGGTTAAATAGAACTAGGCCAGCACTTCGAAAGCTACTTAGGATATTACTCTTCGTAATTGCTGCGTCAAAAGCTGCTTTAAAGTAGGGTAAGAACTCGATTTTCGTGATGTAGTTAATATAACCGTATATCAGCTGCTCGACTTAGCGCCTATACGCAGTCTTTAAAGGTAAGAAACAACCTATATTTAGTAGCTATAGTAGATGTAACAAATGTAGAGGTATGTAGAAAGTAATAATATTCTTTTCCTCGTAGAGCTGCCTGAATTCAAGCGAGTCGTGGCTTTTATAGCTGTCAAGAATCAGCAATTAATGCGTACTAATAGTACAATCCTTTATATACGCGTTAAAGTGTTTTAACTACTTAATACTAACATTATTTGTCGTCCAGCTGTTATCAGTAACCTATATAGCCTAGGTTGGTGGAATATTATCTTCTTTATACTATACAGAGAGGTGGTAGGTACCTGTAAAGATAATAAAAAGTAGTATCACCCATCCTATCGCGTTAATACCCTAGATAACTATAGTCCACTCGCGATTACCTGGCTGGAGCTGCTTTAGTCGATTCCGTCTCTTAGAGCTAGTAACTACTACTCCTATTAATATTACGCCTATTATAAAGCCTGATTCGTCGAAGTTATATATATCTTCGTCGATGATACTGTACTTAGCCTTTATATTCTATATAAGGTAGAACCAGCCTCTTATAACCTTAGGATCCTCGCATTTAGCTCTTAAATAGTCGTACTTTTAATTGAATTTGACCTTAAGCTTAGGCGTACGTTTAATAAAGTTCTCTACCCAGTTCTTTCTAACCTAGCTAGTAGAGCGCGCAGCTAGCAGTAAATTGGCTATATTTTAAATAGTAGCAAGCCGTAGCAGAAATCCTCTTATATCTAGATCTAGTATATGCTAAACAATTACCCACTCCTTAGTCTTACTAAGCTTTATTAAATTAGACCGGCAATCGCGTTGTAGAGCTGTTCCTCGCCTTCGTGTACTAAGTGTACTTTAGGAGATATTATAGATTGATGTAACGCGACGCATAGTTAGTATTATATCTTATTAAAGAGCTTGAAGTGCAAGCTATATTCTAACTTCTTTCTAAATTAATTCTGCAGTTATTAGTTGTAGTATAATACTGTAAAGTATAATTATCGCGATTTTAGTAGGGTTTTAGTATTATAATCAGCTCGCTTGGGTGATCAGCTCGCTTATACTATACGTTAATAATACTACTACTAATCCCTAATATAGTACTACTATATAAACCGAACTAATCTAACCCCTAGTATAGTACTACTATATAAACCGAACCGATCTAATTCCTAGTATAGTACTACTATATAAACCGAACCAATCTAATCTCTAGTATAATACTACTATATAAACTAAACTAACCTAATTTCTAGTATAGTACTACTATATAAACTAAACCAATCTAATTCTTAGTATAGTACTATTATATAAACCGAACCAACCTAATTCTTAGTATAGTACTATTATATAGACCGAACCGACCTAATCCCTAGTATAGTATTACTATATAAACCGAACCGACCTAATTTCTAGTATAGTACTACTATATAATAATAACTAATTGTATTAATATACCTATAACCTTAACTAATACTAGTATTAATAACTACTACTTAATTATAAATAACCTAAATATAATATAAAGACTTAACTTATAGGAGCTTATAATTAAAAGGGAGGTACTATTATAGTAATACCATGATACTTCTATACCTATACTACCCTTACTATAATACCCGAACTAGCTGCTAGTAATAACTATTAGTTACTAGCTAGAATATAACCGACTTGTTATAACTACGATAGAAGAAGGTTTCGCCGATCCGGCTAGCCTATATAATAGTATAGACCTAGCCCCTATAAAAACCTATATAATATAAATATCTCTATTCTTTACGTAATATTTTAATATTTATATATAGTATATAGTAATAGAGTTAACTACCTAAAGTACGATTAACCAACTATATATAAGCGTCCGTAATATAGGAATAGATAGAAAAGATTAGAATCTAATAATAGATGTTAACTAGCTTTTACCTATAAATAGACGGTTAAATAGAATAAGTTAACTAGAATCTAAAAACGTATTTAAAAATATATATTAATAAATAATAAAATAATTAGGTTAAATTATTACCTATAATATAGATAGCCTATAATAGAATAATCTAGAGTACTATAGAAACTATATTTTTTAAAGCTAACTATAGGCGGAAAGCTATTATATATTAAGAATAGAATAAGAATATACCTCTAGTTCTACTAGTAGACTAGAAAGCTAAGGAAATAAAGGAAATCTACGATTAGTTTAAGGAAAAGATTTAGTTAAGAAACTTTAGAATAGTAGAATAGACTAATAGATTAAGGATTAAGAGACTAATCTTTAAAAAGGGGGGTAAAGTATTCCTATTAATAAAAAACTTAAAGATTAAAAAACTTATAAAAAAGCTAGATTATAAGAGAATAGGACTATTCCTAATTAAAGAGTAGGTTAAACCTATAAATTTTAAACTAAAGCTACTAAATAATATAAAAATATACCTAGTATTTTATAAGTTAAAATTAGAACTAGCGCCGGATAATATACTACTATAAGAAACTATTAATATAGAACTAGAATAGAAATATAAAGTAGAATATATACTAGTAAAAAAACGGTTTAGACGTTAGTAGAAGTATCTAGTAAAATAGAAAGGATACCTATAAGAGGAAAGTTTATAGGAACTAGTATAGAATCTAACCAACTATATTATAAAACTAAAAGAGTTTTACTAGAAGGCTAAAATAATAAGTTATTAAGTAAAGTCTAGTTAAAAAGTAATAGTAGTAGTAATATAGAAGAAGTCTCTTATATAGAACTTAAAGTAGTAGTAGAGGATACTTTAGACCCGGTAGACCTTCTCTTCTCTTCTTCTAACTTCTCCTACTCTTCTATTAACTTTACCTCTTATTTCTTAAGATCTAAACTATACTCCTCTAAAGAATAGACGCGTTTCTTAATACGTTCTAGGTAAGAAAGAGCTATATAATAGTAACGTATAGATTCCTTAAGGTAATAAATCTCCTCTTTCTTAATAGCTATAAAATTATAATAAGTAGAGGTAGACTTCTTATAGGCCTTTAATATATTTACTAAGAAATAGTAAAAGATATCCTTAGTTAAAAAAAGATTGTAAGATAAACCCTAAGAAAAATATTCTCTATATATAGAAGAAAGAGTAGTATTACTATAGTAGTTATAGTTTATAAACTAATAGTTTAAATAATAGTAAGACGGATCTATTATAGTACCTAATAAAAGAATTAAGTAACTAGTATAATAGTTATAGATAGAAGTATTTTCGTATTAAACTTTTAGTATAGTAGAAAGAGAAAAGAAAGAAGAATAGGGCTATACTCGCGAGTTAAGTAGGACCTACTAGAATATATAAAGTACTAACCCCGGAACAGAAAAATATAGATATAGTACTATAGTATACTTATATAGAATATATTAGAAGCTAGAATAAGTTGCTAGAGATAGTAAGATATTACACCTAGATAGAATAGGTAAGATAATAGATTAAAGAGCTTTAAGACGAACTTATAGAAGAGGAAGTAGATATTATAAATATAAAATACTAAGAGATACTACTTCTATAGTTAGAATTTAATCTAATATTAACTACTATATAGGTCGACTTAAATAAAGACTAATAAGATAATAATAGGTAGAAGTATATTAAGAACTAATTATTAAATAGTAAGTAGTAGAACTATAGAAACTAGAGAGATAATTAGCTAGATAATAAGATATAGTATAACCTATATACGTAATAATAGTAGAAGTATTAAGTATAGTAGAGTAGACCTAATAGACCTAATAGACCTAATAAATTAGGTTTAGTAGTCTTAGACCTAACTATATAAGATAGAAGATCTTTTTAATAGATTAAATTCTATATAGTTATTCTTATAGATTTATCTTATTACTATATTAGACTTCTAAATATACTTATTATACTCGAAGATCCGGCGATTCTAATACTCTCTCTTTACTAAAGCTACTACCTCTAACTAATCTAATATAAATAAACTCTAGTATATATATAACTATAGTAGTAGTTATTATATATACTAGTAGTATATAAGTTAGTAATATAATAAAGTAAAAATAATAGAAAAGAAAGCGATTATAGAAGTAGAAGATTCTAATAAAAGTTATAGGTAAGGATATAATTAATTAAAATAACGTTAAAGGGTAGATTAATAAGAAAATTTATAATTAGAGTACTTAGCTATAAAAAAATAGCTAGCCTTAATAGAACTGTAGGTACTATAAATAGCCTAACTATAATACTTAAATATACTAAATTAATAGTATAGGTATTAAATAATCTAATAAACTATTATATCTTATAGTATATATATATATAGTTAATAATTATCGCGATTAAATCGTTTAAATCTTAGTAGAGTAATAGTTTATTTATATTAACAGCTTATTTATAAACTATATTACCTATAAATATTCTATATTTATATATATTATATTTATATTATAAACTAATTAATTAGATATAATATAGTAAATTTAAAAGTATAATTATATAATAACTAATAAGATTATAGTATTTATATAGATGCAAACTATTAAGAGAGTTTATAGGTAGCGAGCCTAACCGTCTACGGTAAAGGATACGATAAACGATAATATACGATCAATAAGATAAAATACCGATAAAAAACCGATAATCGTATCGTTTCTATCGTTATATCGTTGACAACTCTGTGGGGTGGACCGCTCGCTTGTATGGGCCGCTCGCTTGTAAGGTACGTTACCTAAAGTTGTTAGCAATATGTTCGTAACATGTTCTCAACAACTCAACTCATGCTTCCTACGGTTTTAGCGAGCAAATTATGGTGGCAGAGGTTTAGTGGGGGGTCGGCTATTTACAAAGCTAACTCCACCAATAGCTGACTAAACCATACCATCCAATAAATAGCCACACCAACGCGCTTGGGACCCCGGGAAATTGGTTGGTAGGCTCAACTAAAAGTGTGGTGGGGTTAACTGTATGCACTCCTCATCCAGATGTTTTGAGCCATCACGGCAGCTGTACGTAGCTATCATCCATCCGAATCCGATGCTCGTTCATCCAGCGTTCGCACATGATACATCGTCGTCGTGACAGGAATGGGCTAACTAATGAGCCTGGGTGAAGCGTCTGATTTATGAGATAAATAAAGCATCCGATCCACCTGCGTTGTGGCTGACTTCTCACCTGCATACATACCACCGACATGCATCGGTAACGTCATATCACTCCTTACAAGGATTTAGGTTAAATAGAAAGGAAAAGATAAAGTATTGTAGACTTCTGCAAATGTTTACACCAACCATTCGCCATCCATCCATAATATCCTCTATCTTCCACCATAACCATGAGGTGCAACACATGGTTACTTGCTCTCGTCGCCACGCTGGTTCCCCCAGGAGCCTCCACCCCTATCTCAGCCCCCAACATCACAGCCACAACATCTGTCCTACTCCCTGCTGGTACTGTCATCGGCACCGTGGGTGATGATGGCGTCGAATATTTCCGTGGAATCCCCTTTGCCCAACCGCCAACCGGTTCTCTCAGACTGAAGCCCCCAGTACGCCTTCAAAGTTTCGATTCTGGCTCGGTCGAGGCCACTGGCGTTGGCCCCGCATGTCCCCAAATGACAGCAATAGAGGCTACACCACTCTTGCTCGATGTGCTTGCTTTGCCCGACGTCCAGGAGACTCTGTTCTTTGGGTCAACATTGGGCGACGAGCGTGAGGACTGCCTCACCATCTCGGTCATGCGACCAAAAGGCACGTGTGCTGCGACTGATGCGAAGCTGCCTGTTCTCTTCTATATATTTGGCGGAGGCTTCGAGACGGGTAGCCCGCAAATGTACAATGGGTCGGTGCTGATTCCCGAATCGGTAGCCCAGGGCAAGCCGATGATTTTTGTGGCCGTCAATTATCGCCTCGGGGCCTTTGGGTTTCTTGGGGGGAATCAGGTGTTGGAGGATGGGGCTGCTAATCTGGGTCTGCTTGACCAGCGTATGGGCCTGGAGTGGGTAGCAGATAACATTGCAGCTTTTGGAGGTGATCCTGATGCTGTTACAATCTGGGGTCAGAGCGCTGGTGCGATGAGTGTTTTTGATCAACTTGCACTATTTGACGGCGACAACGCCTACAAAAACCGTTCCTTGTTCCGAGGGGCAATCATGAATAGCGGCAGCATCACACCCACTGGGCCAGTAAACGGCGTAAATGCCCAGGAGATCTTTGACAAGGTGGTCGAAACGGCGGGGTGCGCTTCAGCCGCGGATTCAGCTAAACTTGAATGTCTGCGAGGACTCGACTACGATACCTTCGTAACTGCAGCGAACAGTGTCCCCGCGTACCTGGGCTACAATTCCCTTGCTTTCAGTTATGCTCCGCGGCCAGACGGTCGTATTCTCACTGCTAGCCCCGAAGATCTTGCCCAGAAAGGGAAATACGCAGCAGTCCCAATGATCATTGGGAATCAGGAAAATGAGGTACTGTAGCAAAGCCATCATAAAGCTTGGTATCCCGTCACGATAAGCTCACCAGTGTTTTAGGGAACGATATTCGCTCTATTTCAATCTAACATCACCACCGAAGCTGCATTGGTCTCTTACCTCAACGATGTTTTCTTCCACAACGCCACCCGGGATGAGATTGAGGGCCTCATCGCCACCTATCCCAACAACCCCGACAGTCCAGCCGGCATAGGTGCATCGAATGATACTTACCCAGAGTTTAAACGGCTCGCTGCTGTCCTGGGTGACTGGGAATTTACTTTCATGGCCCGGCTGCTTTTGCAAACATTCCCCGCAACGGTTCCAGCGTGGTCCTACCTAGCGACATACGAAAGTGGGACCCCGATCCTTGGGACCTACCATGCCACGGACCTACCTCACATATACTACGAAACCAGTAATGTCAGCAGGTCTATTCAGGATCTGTACATCTCGTTTGTAGATTCTTTAGACCCTAACAATTATGCGCCTAGCACTCCTAGCGGGTACTTGAGTCCTTGGCCCACATGGCAGGAGAAGAAGCAATTGCTGGAGCTTGGAGCTCAATCTACTTATTTGATAGATGACAATGCTAGGGCCATTAGTTTTGAGTACATCCGCACCCATTTAGAGACTTTGCGCCTATAGATATCTAGATAGAAGAATGAATCCAGCTTTGCCTACCCAGACCCTTTTCAATCTAACACTGCGTTCCGCAAGATCGACTCGTGATCGAACCAATATAGTCCACCGGACATAGATATCTACGCTCCCTTTTCAATCACACTCGTCTTGGCTACTAGCTCCCCGACAGCTTCGATCGTCTTCCCGCTCACAATCTCGAACACGGATACGTCGGCCGCGAATTCCTTGCCAAGCCAAGTGCGGAGCTCGACAGCGATGAGCGAGTCCACACCGTACGCATGAAGCGCCTGGTGTGTATCGACATCCTCGAACTTGATCGATAGCGTCCGCGCCAGCCGCTTGGAGAGGGCTTCGACGACCACTTGAGCGCGCTCGACCGCCGACTCGGCCTCCCGGAAGAGCCGCGCGGCGTCTAAACCGTCGCCGGTGCCGTCATTGCTGCTGCCAGACAAGTCCGCTCGCTGGCTAAAGCGGGCGAAGAGCGGCCTATGCAGGACTTCGGGCGGCTCAAGCGACCGCGCAAGGAGACTGGCGGGGGTCTCGAGGCCCATAACCATCTGGCACTGGTGGCCTTGTGGATGGTACGACGGGTCGCAGCAGATGTCTAGCAGGGATAGGAACTCGGCCTCCTCGACTTGGATGAATGCCTTGGAGTTCTGGAAATGCTGCTGGAGCCGTTCAGTCTCGGCGACGACTCCGATGCTGCGCATCACACCGAGATCGATGGAGATTGCTTTCTGGCCGCCCTCGTTGCGATGCCGTGCCAGTGCGTCCTGGAAGGTACAGCCTGCCGCGTAGTTGCTCTGGCCGGGGTTTCCAACCACACCGGAGACGGAAGAGAGCAGTATAAAGAAGTCGAGCTCAGGAAGTAGTGTGTGGAGATTCCACGACGACTCGACTTTGGAGCAAGAGGTCTGCTCCCATTGTGGCAAGGTCATGTTTTCAAACAAGCAATCCTAAAGCCATGTTAGTGGTCGATGAGGACCGCGGGTTTGCAAATTGTTTTGCAACTTACATTCAGAGCCATAGTAGCGACTATGCACCCTCGTATAGGAGGGAGAGAGGTGCCAACATCTTCTAGCATGTGCGAGAGGGAGTCTTTTGAAGACACGTCGCATTTTGGGGTCGACACAACGATATTCTGATCAGATAACTCACGCACGACCTCGGACGCTGCAGCAGAGGCAGGACCAGACCTTGATGGGACGAGCAAGTGTCTAGCTCCTCTCATAACCATCCATCTAAGTATCGAGCGACCGATGCCACCAAGGCCTCCTGCTACCATGTAAGTGGCTTTTTCATCGAACGTCCATGTTCTCCGGTTGGTCTTGGGTTTCTGCTGTCGTGTCAGACCCATTGTATCAGCCTTGGCTCATCTCATCATACCTGGACATGCGTTGATGGATCGACGCGTATTAAGATACGACCTGAGTTCTTCCCACTCGCGAGATATCGAAATGCATCCTCTATCGAGTCCAAGCCATAAATGTGAAGGGGTTCCGGCACCCGGACACTTCCATCCCTGACTAGGTCCATCGTCCTTTGCAGAAGCATGCGCGTCACATGCTTCTTATTCAAGTCGTTTTTTAAGTAATAAAGGTCAACGCCGGCGAACATGGTATTCTTCGCAAAGCTGGCCATGGGCAGCGACGCATTGGCATTTATCTCGGCCTTGCCGATCTCGATCATCCTTCCGTACGGGGCGATGCAGTCCCAAGAGGCTCGCAAGGACTCCCCTACTAAGGAGTTTAAAACCACATCAACGCCATAACCATTCGTGATTCTCAGGATCCCTTGGGCAAAGCTGGTGTCTCTGCTGTAGAAGATGTGATCCTCAGGGACGTTGAACTTGTCCATTAGGAGCTGCTTTTTGCTGTCGTACCCCACAGTCGCAAACACCTCTGCGCCAATCATCTGCGCGATCTGAAGGGCGACCTGGCCTGTGCCACCGGAAGCTGAATGAATCAGGACTTTCTCGCCTTTCTGCAGGCGCGCGACCTCGATCAACGACTGTATCGCCGTCATACCGGGCATGATGACAGCGCAGGCCTCTTCGAACGAAATAGAGTCTGAAATCTTTTGCGTCGACCATTCACGCGATCTGGCATAGGTTTTCATGCAGTTGAATTCCTGCGCGCAGACACGGTCCCCGGCCTTGATCGACTGAACCTCAGATCCTACTCGTGTCACTATGCCCGCGCAGTCTATCCCGAAATCATCTTCCTCCAAGCGGCCGAGGGCCATAAAGACGTCACGGAAGCCAAGACCCCAAACCTTGGCTTCAATCTCAACGTCTTGTGGGCCTAGCTCCTCGTAGTATTCTACGTCTTCTTGGAAACGTAAAGTCTCGAGCTGTCCACGGGTTTGAATGCCCAATCTGAGCGGCGGTCCTGGTAGCCAAGGCTCGGTAATGGCTTGCGGTACTACAGATGACGCGAGGGTTTCGTTGGTGTCATGATCGTCAACCAGCCGTGCGGTTAAAATCTCGCCGTCTCGGACCATGTATTCAACATCAGCGCTGAGCCCCCGAATAAAGGCTGACTCGAAGACATCAAATATGTATCTCGCACAGGTTGTGGCGTCACGAGTACTCTCACCAAGAGTAAGAGAGACGATGCGATTGAGAGCGAATTCGGAGCGTAGTGTACGGAGGAAACCGTCCTTGATCCCCGTGTAGGGGTACGATGATGAGAGTGCGGTGCTCTCCGTATTATATGCAGTAACCCAGAATAGATTCTTACACTGTTGTACCCAGTTTCTAACAGTGTTCAGCGTCTGTTGTTTCATTGGGTGGAGGTATGGCCGGTAGACGTCCGCAAGGCAAACGACATAGTTGTTTGTTTCAAGCTTCTCAACTATCATCTCGGTAAGAGTAAGCACACGGGAACTCCAGGTTGCGTTATGGAGCAAACTCTCTGCGAGCGCCTTTTGGAAGCTGTCGTCGTCGTCAATCACTATCAGAACCCTGGTATCTGAATTTGGAAGGCTTGGCTGAGCTGCCGCTTCTCTCGACACCATGAGGCTGGAGCAATGCAAAACATCGTTCTTGTAGTCCCTGATGACTAGGTCGGTCCCTGAGAAGCCGTTGTCTTTCAAAGCTGCATCCCATTGGGAGGGGGTCATCGTTCCATCGTCTTGTCGGTAACACCACCAGTCCGCAGTCGCGCCGAAGCCGAAGCCTATCTCAAAGCGGTTGGGGACCGTAATCTCGTGGAGGACGAGCTGGCCACCCGGCGTCAGCACTCTTCCAAAATTTTGAAGAACGGCACTGATATCGTTGGCGCTTCGCAAGGCACCTGCTGCGAAGATCACATCGTAGCTAGCGGGCTGCATCCCTTGCGCGATGAGGTCTCGATTGACGTCAAGACACGTGAAGTCCATGCGGTTTTGGTGTTCGGCAAATCGTTGTCGGGCATCGTCGAGCGAGGCTGTCAGCGTGTCCGAATAGGTGTACTGAGAGTACGTTATACCCCCTGTACGAGCTTCGATTCTCTGAAAGACTGATAGCACATAGCTAGTAAGAGCACCTCGACGAGCGCAAATCTCGAGAATCCTCTGGGTGGGCTTCTGATGAGCCAGCAGTCCGAGATACGCCTCAAAATCCTGGTTGCAGACTGCAACCACTGTGTCATCGAGGTAATCCTGAAATACGTCCGACGAAAGGGACAAATCGAGCTCTTGTGGTTCTTCGCGGACTACGGACGGAAAGCTCTTTGCGGCCTCCGTGAACACTCTCCACGATGGCCATCTCATACCAAGGTCTTGTAACTTGCTGATGAGATCGCATCCCGCAGGAATTTCTCTATTTGGCTTTGCCCGAAGCTGGCGTTCTGTCCAAGAGATGTACTTCTTCACATGGGCTGGCATCCTCTCCCATTCGTCGTGCTGAAGGCTGTCAATGCTCCGCTGCGCTACAGACCTGAGTGTCTCCTCAAGCTCGATCCGGTCGCTGATGGCTGCATCTTCGATGTCTGGTGATTTTATTGCGGTATTACCCGAGTCATGCGGCTGCTGCGGGGGACGCAATGAAAGGTGTGGCTTCCAGTCGATATGGTGCAGCAACTTCCTTCCGCTATCATCGAGATCAATCTCACGCGACATGATCGGCAACATCTCCAGCCGTTTGAAATATCCAAGAAGAGCGCCTGTTTTGGACAAGATAGCCACTTCACAGTCGAGGCCAGCGCCAGTGCTTTTAAGCTTTGCCTCTGTCAAGACATCGACTCGGTCTGCAGATGGATCCCGCCACGCGGTCTCAGCTATCCAGGCGCCTTTGATCTTGTGCGGCACACAAGTCGGGATATTCTTCGAGATTTTCTGAGATGGTGGGATTAGGCAGAGCTGCAAGCATGAGTCGAGAACGCCGGGATGGACAACACCCTCCTTATATGAGTCAACTGGAGGCCCAACGTGAACTTCGGCAATGGCAAGATGTTCCCCATCCCAACGAATCTCGTCGGTGAGAGAAAAGGTAGGTCCGTATTGAAACGCGATCTCCTCGAGCCCGTGGTAGAAATCAGCAGTGGCAATTTTCACATTGGCTTTGCTTTTTGTGTTTCCGTAGTTGTGAGCCATGGAAGAGGTGAGGAGCTGGAACTCTTGTCCGCCATCCACTTCGGTCTGGGTTTCTTGTTCGAACTCGACATGGATGATGTGTTTGTTGCAAGCCCTCCAGTAGTTCTCCGCAAACGAGAAAATTTCTACCTCGAACCGGGTGGAGGTTTTCTCATATGACTGTTGTAATGGATGGAGATGTGTCATGACCTCTGTGGTCTGTCCCGGGGCGACGACGATAGGACTCGTGAATGTGGTCTCCTTCAAATGGTAGCCCCTGATGGCTTGGTTTCCACTGACTGTTTGTTTGACAGCTTCAATAGCCATTACGATAGAACCTACACCTGGGAAGATGATGCTGTTGCCCACGACGTGATCCGCAAGCCAAGGGACCTCCTCGACGTTCAGCATCTTCCGCCAACGTGGTTGCAGTGGGTTCCAGTCGTTTGTACGCAAGCCCAAAAGACTCTGCGAAGGCTCTTCACGAAGCCGCCAATCACGGCTTAGCCTGGGTTCATGCCAGTATGTCAGTGTCTTATCGAAGGGGTAATCAGGGGTGTCTACTACAGGCTTGGCGACTGGAGAAGGGCCGTCCTGTTGGTTAGCTGCAGTGATCGAAACACGATGTCCAGAGGTAAACAGCTGACCGACCAGCTGTAGAATGCTTCTGGATGGGGGGTCCTGCCTCGACAGGGCTGAACCGTATCGCACCGTGCTGTTGCCAGCGTGAGTCATCGTGTCGCGTACGGGTCGCTGCAATGCTCCGTGGGGTCCAATTTCAATAAAGTTGGTGATGGGTTTGAGGCCATCTACCTTGGGCGCCGTGTGGACAATGTATTGCAGTGCGTCAGCGAATCGTACAGGTGACACCATATTATTAACCCAGTATTGTGGGTCTAACAGGTTGATTGTTACAACCTTCTGGCTTGTTACGGTTGATATCATGATAGGGTTGCCGCTGTGCAATTCTCGTGGCTCGAGATGATCCAAACTGGCCAGGTACTCACCGGCGGCGTGATACATAGCAGGCGAGTGATAGGCCACGCCCGTTCTGATCTTCCTTGCAAAGACGTCATCTTTTTCAAGGTCTTTGTGCAGCTGATCAATGGCACTCTCGTCGCCGGATAGCGTAACATTGCTCGGGCTGTTGATGCACGCAATAGAAACGGGACCGGGCAGTGACGCTTTCACCAAGTAAGACTCGGCTTCGGATTCCGCGAGATTCACGGACATCATCGCTCCTGGCTGCAGCGAAGATACTGCGGCTATCTTCCCAGCGAGGCGACCTCTGTGATAGGCAGCTGCGCAGGCGCAGTGAAGGGAAAAGGCTCCAACGGCGTATGCCGCCGCAATCTCTCCTGACGAATGTCCGACTATAACATCTGGGAAGACGTTGAAAGTTTCCAGTAGTCTGACCAGAGCTATCTGAAGCGCAGTGCATAAAGGCTGGCTGAACTCCGGTCTATCGATGCATGTTTGGTCTCTAAGTTTATCTATCATACGTCGAGTTAACGAATGCTGTTATGTGCCAATGGCCGAACGCTATGCTTACCAAATAGTGACCACTCGGCTCCCAAACTCTGGAATATACTGTCTATCTCGACAAGTGTAGCCTTGAAGACGGGGTAGTGGAGCAGTCCCATCCCCATGTTGGCATACTGCGCGCCTTGGCCGGTGAAGACGAAAGCCACTCCAACGTCACGTGCCGCGCGCTCGCATTTCGCAGCAGGGAGATCCAAGGTCTCTAGTCCATTCACAATGGAGAAAGCTCTCCAGGCCATGAGAGAACGGCGCGCAGCAAGTGTATAGGCGATATCCCCTAGGAATTCGGCATCGCCATGCGTGGAGCTGGAGGTTCGGAGATACTCATCATACCGACGCAACATTCGTTTCAGTGCAGCTTCATCTCGAGCTGACCACGTCAATAAATGGTGCCTGGGGTTCGCTTTACTGTTTTTGTTGGTTGCATGGTTCACTCCGTTCACGCCGCCAGACAGGCCGGGGGAGGCCAAGGTACGATGATTGCCTACGAGCGCAAGAGCCTCAATGGTATGGAAAGCATCATCGATGATGACGTGGCTATTGGCTCCACCAAAGCCGAATGAATCGACCGAGATCCGTCGCAGGCCTTGAGTCGGCCAAGGAATGCAAGCAGTAGATACCTAAAACCCGTCAGCGCGGATGTAAATTATATGAGCTCAAATAGAGAGTCTGTACCTCTAGGTGGTAGAATTTGGCCTTGATCTTAGGGTTCAATTTCTCAAACGAGGCGGCGCGCGGAATGATACCTTTCTCGAGTATCATGATGCTTTTGAGAATGCTGGCTAGGCCACTACCTCCTTCCAGATGACCAATGTTCGCTTTGATCGAGCCACTGCCAGGGGAGGTCAAGGTTAGTAATTGTCAAAGGACAAACAATTCTCGGGTTCGGAACTAACGACGTGCACGCGGAGGCCCATCCGGAAAACTAGCACCCTCTGGACATTGGGCTCACTTACATATAAAGTGGCTCCTTCGGGGATCTGCTGCTCCTGAACACCCGGCCTATTGCAGTTGCTTCTGTGACGTCCCCGATTTGCGTGCCGGTACCTAGGGCTGTCAGATACGACGGTAGTTGAAGATTCAACCGCAGAGGATATTACCATGGGCTTCTACATAGCGCGTTTCCTCAAAGCCCAAGTTGCAGCTCTTATATACCTGGCGAATGAGTGCCTCCTGCGCGGACTGGTTTGGCTGGGGCATTGTTGGGGTGTGGCCGTCCTGGTTCGAGCCAGTTCCTCGAATCACCCCGCGAATCGTGTCCCCGTCCCTAATCGCGTCAGAAAGTCTCTTTAGCACGAGAACAATAACGCCCTCTGATCTTGCATAGCCATTAGCACGGTGATCAAAACTATAGCACCGACTATCTGGTGACAGGAAGTTCATGTTAGACATATAGAGGGACCATTCTGGGCTCAGTAAACTGTTGGCGGATGCTAACAAGGCCTAGATATAGCAGAGATCAGCGCTTCGCGAAGCTCTGGAACACATCTATACGTGGCTCTGCATACCATTGAACTCTGCCCGCTTCTCAAGCTCTGGCACGCAAGATCCACAGTAATCATACTGGATGAACAAGCAGTATTGACATGTATGCTTGGACCCCTCAGATCGAAGTACCAACTGATCCGGTTAGCCTGGATACTAGGGCTGGTGGCGGTGGCCACCATCTGCGCCGCATGATCTGGGTCTTTGGCAGTCATCATAATGTAGTCTTCTGAAGTAGATGAAGCATAGACAGCTGTATTGGTTCCTGCCACTTTCTCCAGGGGAATCCCAGCTACATTTTGTTAGTAGTGGGCTCGAGTTTAAGGTAGGTTTAGGGCTCGATAAGAATACCATTTTCTAGGGCTCTGTAGGAAGTCTCGAGAAGCCATCGTTGCTGTGGGTCCATGGCAGCTGCCTCTGTTTCTACATGTCAGCATTTTGGTATACCGAAAGACAGAATCGTCCTGCGTTCCACTTACCGTGGGCCGTGATAGAGAAGAAGGGGGCATCAAAGGCAGCGGGATCCCCGTTTAGGAAGTAGCTTCCCCTTGAATATAGCTAAGCAGTATCTTTGTTAGCGACCAAGTCAGGTTCCGAGAGGAAGCGTTTTGGTTAGACCTGCCGTGTTCTTGAGACCTGAGCCTGGCTTATAGAATGTATCGATGTTTGTTCTGCTCTTGGGCCATTCTCTCATCACGTTCCTCCCGTGCTCAATCATATCCCAGAAGCTCAAGACATCCTCAACTCCATCAGGCAGTCTGAACGAATGGCCTATGACTGCAATTGGCTCCATTGAACGAGATACTTGCACTGAGATGCCAAAGGTGAGACTAGGAGTCAATATCGAGACTTAATATGGCAATCAGAATGGGGCTTGCGACTACATTCAACTTCGAAGTACGCGCATGGACTGCAAATGCATATGATGGTGGTTTACAAGCACCAGAAAGAGATGTCCCACACAAAGTCTTGGACCCAAAGACCCGTATTGATAGTGCTTCCTGATTAGCTGTAGTTACCCCTCTTCACATCAGATCATGCTCGCGATCGTCAGCTTTGGCCAAGAGCTATTTGCGCCCAGTTACCCTTGCTGCTCGCCCCCCAGCGCTAACACTCAATCAGCAGGAGAAGTTGCTTGGCTCACGTGTGTGGAGTTGTCTGGCTCAAGGGTGACATTAGTGCTGCTTGTGGGCGTCAGGGGGGGGGGGGGGGGTGAGATGCCCGTTAGATCTTCCTATGGTTAATGATGAGGTCTTGGGTATGTGCTTCTGATGCTTATCTAGGAATGCAGAACTATTGGCATGGCTCGCTCCGGCTAAAGGAACACCCTGGTCTCCGAATCCTCTTAGTCGGCTATATGTATATTTGTAGCTAAGCGAACCATGTACAGAGGCGCAACGCACCTGTAAACCCGAGCTAGACTTGTATAAGTGATTGGCCAGCATTTCCCTGCCAAGGCAAAGGATCTACGCTACTGTAGTCAGCCGTACCGGGTTGGTCAGCGCGAAACTTCCTATCCTGGCAAACTTCACCGCCCCCCATGTTTGTCGGACATCCGATCTGCGCTTCAGCCTGGCAGTCCTAGATGTATACTTTGGTTCTATAGATAGGTATATACAACTAATGCAGTTCAGCTAATAAACTCTAGATAGTAGAGTGCTGAAAGTAATTCACTAATAATATAAATACCAATGGATATATCATATACTCTATAAGTAGATAGGCTACACTATAATGATCTAGCTCTACGCCACTAAACCACGACAACCCAGAAGGTAGCGAATACCTAAAATCAGATACTCGTGCGTAGAATAGTATATAAGTCGTCACAATATCCCTCTTCTTGAAGGCGCGCGACCCCGCGTGCCCCAAGACAGAGACGATATGCACGCAGATGCCTCCCATCTGCCACGACACTGCGCGCGCACCCTTTGTGCATCACGCCTGTGCATCGTAAAACACCCTATACTAGACCAGCAGCTAGCAGCACGGCGCCCGAAGGAACCACCTCGTGCTCTTTCTCCACCTCCAATGGAAAAAGGCTTGGCTGACTGACGCAGATGGGATTCGAACCCACAACCTCCCATGAACGTCAGGTGATTTCAGGTATTATGTACCTTTTGGGTTGTCGTGGTTTAGTGGCGTAGAGCTAGATTATTACCCAAAAATAAAAAAGAAGAATGGCTGAATTACTAAAATAGAAAAATAAAAAAAATACTAATAAAAATTCTATTAATAGCTATGCTGTATATTATATATGATTATTAATAGTAAGTAAGTTAAAAATTTTTAATGTCATTTATTATACTGTATCAACAGGATTCTCTTTTTCTCTTAGTCCTAACAATCCCGAATCCGTCCACCTGTTCTTGTCTCATCCAATCGTAAACTTCCTTTGCCGCCTTCGTTACAGGTTCTGCCCCCGTTCCCGCTTCTATGTCTATCATTTCCTGCACCCATGCGTAGATGGCGTCGACGAATCCTCTGACTTGCTCCTCCGTATTGTGAGCGTGGATGATGACCCTCAAACGGCTCTGTCCTGGTGGTACCACCGGGTATGTGACGGGGAAGGTGCGGAATGAAGCTGAGAGAAGATGATAGTACATCCACCAGAACGACTTTGGCTTGGTTGAAATGGCGAGTAGATGGGTGTTGACCACCCGGTCTTCCCACCCCTCGGCGAGAGGCACGTGTAGAATGCCCTTGGATCTCGCGGTCGGCCAAAGGGGATGTGAGGTTAAGAGCTCAAAGAACAGCCTAGCCATGTCGTGGACGTGTTCTCGGTCCTACAAGTAACGACATTCAGACATGTTTCAAGAATCTGGGTTGAGTGGCTCTCAAACAGATAAACCGGATAAATCAAAAAGGGAAAAACATTGGGAAAGGGAGAAAAGGCACCGACCTTTGCTTTCGTGCTGAGAACCTTATATCCTGACTTAACGGCAGCAACGAAAGGGAACGTAGGAGCCGTAGAGAACATGACTGCCCTTCCAAAGTTTATCACTGTATCTCGAATGATTTTGTTGCCGAGAATGATGGCTAAAGAGACGTATTAGCTTGCGAGCGTCCACATCATAACTATAGAATACTGGTGAGCACATACCCCCGGACGCACCAATGGCCTTTCCAAAGGAATGCATAACCACAGCAATCTCTTTCTCCAGCCCGAGCTCGCAGACGAGTCCTTTACCTTCGGGGCCTATAAACCCAACGCTGTGCGCCTCGTCAACCACGAACTGGATGCTCCCCTCGTAATCCTGGAAGACTTCCTGGGCGGCTTCGACGAGTTCTTGTAGCGGACATACATCACCGTCCATGCTGTATATAGATTCCACTGCAACGAGAACGCAACGCTTCCTCTGGCGCACTAGAGGCCGCGTTTCCAAAATGTCCCGCAACGTGTCGCGGAAGACGTCGACATCGCTATGGGGAAATGCGACCCTGTCCATGGCTAGCGCCTGTCTTATGCCGTCGTGTGTACTGGCATGGACTAAGGAGTCGTACAAAATGACATCTCCATGCCTTGGAATCGTTGCCCAGATAGCTAAGTTGGCCTCAAACCCCGAGCCCACGAGGAGCCCTGCCTCGGCACCGTGAAAGGCAGCGATCTCCGACTCGGCTTGCTGTATGTACGTGTAGTTCCCATCCATGAGCCTCGAGCTGGTGGTGCCCAGAGCGAAGTTGGGGTGCCTTTCGAGCTCGGCAAGGAACTCATCGCGGTGCTGGGAGCTTCTGCCCATTGACATGACATCCCCGGAACAGAAGTCCACGGAGGTGGTATCCGGCGGCAGCGTTGAATAGAAGTTTTCAGATGCGCGCTTGACGTCGAGAACTTCCTCAAGATTGCGGTAGAAGGTCGGCAGTGATTTGGCCTGCTCCGTTTGGGATCTGTGGCCTTTGATGAAGGTAGCCAGTGGCCCCTCAGGTGAAATGAAGGAGCCCTCGACCGTCAGTATGTTACTCATTGCGTGAAAATATCACAGCAGCTCGCTTTACTAGAACAGGCTCAAAATATTTATTACCGAGCGAAATGCCCTGTGAGGGAGGGAAGTATTGCGGTCGTAATATATAGAAATAAGGTAACCGAGCAAGCCTCGAAGATTCTGTGTATGAGATCCTCGGTTTATATACCGTAAAATCTCGGTCAAATTGGGCGACGCTACTGCAAGGTGGGAGAATTCAGAGCCAATACTATACAGTCGATTAGCAGATCCGAGATTCTAGCGCGCCCCTGCTGCAGGGGGCAATTTCGTTGTACATGGCCACGCTTAAGGAGTCTACAGCTTAGGCACTGAATGACTGCAAACTGGAAGCAATATTCACTGATCGCCTACATACAGGCAGCACAAACCGTCACAAAGGTTTCATACTGGTAACTTCAGCGTCGATTAGTGTTCAGCAACTTGATTGAGATTCTGCGGCATGGCTGCATTGTTTTTTTGCGCCCTCGCTTTCATCTTCTCATGGGCATTCGTAGCTATTTACACTATACAAAGGAAGCTCATATTGGTCTCGCCCCGACGGGGCAGAATCTTGACTCCCGTCTCCCGGTTTGCTTTTGGATATAGTTGCCCCGTTATTTGTACCCCTGGTTTCCTGCGAACCGCTTAGGCTGTACCAGCGCTTGGCCCGCGACAACGACAGCAGTCTCGTCCGTGAGGCCGAGGTCAGCTGAGCAACTCGGTTGAGCAAGGGTCGACCGGTAGGCAGATTGGCGCATAGTATACCGGTGTAGAGGTGGACCGTCGTCCATAAGGACCCCTTGCCGAAATCAGGCTCACGGCTATTAGGTAGGTAGCTCAGGATGATCTTCGCGACGCCGGAGAATAGGACACTTGTAACATAATGTTAGCTAGAGATGCGCTTTCTAAGGAAGCTCTTGGTGCTTGAGACTTACAATCCTCCCAAGAGGAAGATGCCAGCCGCGCCCCACTTTCTGTTCCGCTCGAGGTGTAGCGTGGAGACCATTGCAAGTGGTAATGACAGAATGTACAGATCTATTACACTCTCGGCAATGCCCGTACCCAGCCAGAACATGTTATAGCTAATGCAGTATCTAGGATCAGCGAGTCCATTATTCCATGTCCATTCCAGAGGGATGCAATTCAACAGGTCGGCGATCGTCGCCGAGAGCCAGAACGCCACGACTGCCGCTAAGCCGATGTATATGTATTTCCTCATGGAGTCGCTGATGGAGAAGATGCGGTGGAACAGGAGCAGAATGGAGATCTTGGTGATAGATGTGATGAAAAAGTAAAGCACGGTCGTCGAGAACGTGATCTTGGTGTAAAGAACATCCTCCGGAGTGTAGACGTGATTGGGGTCGAGGTTACTGGCGGCAGCAGCCCCCGTCGCAGATATCGTGCTTGCTAATTGGTGCGTTAGTCTTGTAGCCCTAGCGATATAGAGTCTAATCCGGATAGAGGGGTCGCGGAAGGAAGAGATGAAGCAGAAAAGCGCACCCCACATAGTCAAAGCGCCAGGCACGATACCAATTAGCAAAGCTATCAGAATCGTCCAGTCGTCCCATCCGAAGCAGAGCTTGGTGATCCATCTTGAGTAAAAGCGGCCAGCCACGGTTATGATGTCGAGGACAATAAGAAGAATGCCGGCCACTTGAGATGCGTCCTCGCTAGTGGACATATCACCTGTATGTACGAGGATATATGGAACAGTCAGCTAGAAAGAAGAGTAAGATACATGTGATTTATTCTAGAGAGGTCGAACACAGTAAGAGAGACCATCGGAGAAGATGCGTAGGTGTCAATATGTACGATGATAGCCTTACGCCCAGGAATTACGGATCGCATGGCCCCCGATAAGTCAGTGAACCACACCTCTGCCACACTAGGCACCTGAACTCGCTGGGAGCGCCTGAGTAATCCTGGGCAAGCGAGATGGCCCCAGAAAATCATTGCCGCTGGAAAGCTCCGCTTTTGGGGATTTCTGGGGGTGTAGTGTCGTGCTTACAGAGTGGTTCGGACTCCGAAGCATGCAGCCATCAATACAAGGAGGCAGATTAATAGTTGCCCCGCCTTCACCCAATGTGATTCGCATGCATACATGACGTGAACCAGGCGGTCAAGCGTTACATTAGCATTGACGGATGCGACGAATTCTGTTAAGCTCGGCTATATAGTTCCTGCGCACGTAGGGTTCCTGCGCAGTCGCCCGAAACTAGCCACCCTACCAAAGCACCATATAATGAAGTAATATACATATATAGTTGCTACTGATTACACATAGATTCGAGAGTTGCAGCTGCAGTAGCCGCTGCCGCCTCGGCAGCAGCCTCCTCTATAGAAATCGCCCTTCTACGGGCCTGCTCAGCATCTAATTGGTTCTAAACCTTTTTTATATTCTCAATATTTGTATACCTCTCCTATAGGTTTATTTAAACCTTTTTACGCGGCTTTAAAGGGCTAGTAGTTTCTAGTAGGCGCTTAAGGCGTACGTTTTCTACTTCTATTAATGCTGCCCTGGCATATATAGCTAATATAGCTTTGCTAGCTTTATAGAAGATTAGCTAAGTCGTATAAGTAATATTTTTAGATTCCTAATACTACTACTATATATAATAGAGGTCCTAAGCACTTTAAGGCGTATTATAAAATGTATTAATAGCTAATATAGGCTATAGAAGTATTATAAGCCGGCCGGACTAGCTAGACTAGTCTTAAACCTATAAAGATTAGATTACTAGGTTAATATCTAATAGGTAGAAGTCTATTATTTACTAGCTAGTCTAAATAATATATTTAGAAACATCTTTATTTTAAGTATAATTATAGTACTATATAAAACATTCTTTTTTTATAAATATTCTATCAACGTAGTTTATAAGTAAACTATTAGTATAAGTAAGCTATTACTCTACTAAGATTTGAACGACTTAATTGCAATAATTATTAACTACGTATATATATCTTAACGTAACTTATAAGCGAGCGGCCTATATAAGTAAGCGGTCTATTCTATTATTAAAATGTAATACCTAAGCTTTTAATAATAATATAATAACAAAATAATAAGAATATAGCCTAAAACGAGAATTAAGTGAACTTAGCTCTTTTAGCTACTAAAAAAGGCTAAATAAATAGTAAAAGATATACTATTTTAATATTAAATATTATTTAAACGACTATATATTAATAATATACTAGAATCTATTTATAGTATAATTATAAGCCTAACTTAAAGAGACTAATAAAACTTAAAGAGGAGGTTATTATTTAATATATATTTAACCTAGATTTACGAGGATTTATACCTATTTTAACTACTATATAAGATATAGCTAATAACTTACTTACTAAGTATAGTATAGGCTAGATTAATATATATTAGCCTAGAAACTTTATTAAATATACTCCTAGACTTAAAATACGTTTAAATTAGCTTTATAATTACTAGAAAGCTTTATATAAAAATTCTAAGGTAATTAAAAGCTAGTTTAAACTTATATAGTATACTAAGAAAAAGTATAATATTATAAATAAAGATATATATAACTTTAATAAATCTAGCTTTTAAATAGATATTATTTTATTATAACTAACGTATAGTATAAGCGAGCTGATTACCTAAGCGAGCTGATTATAATACTAAGACTATACTAAAATCGCGACTACTTTTCGCAAAATATTATACTTTCTTATATTCTATCATACTATATAGTATAGTAGCCTATTCTTCTATATCTATAGTATTATTTTTATACGTCTGTAAGTTATACCTAGTCTTACTATACTATCTATAGCGCCTTTAAATCGGCTAGTCTCTATTAATACGCGCCTTCTTCCTACCCTTCTTCCTATTAGTATAAGTGCTAAACTCTTTTAGAGTAGTTAATTAAGCGCTTTCTTTAATTATTAGGTTACCTTCCTTCTATATACGCTTTCTTTTATACGATCGATATTATATAGCAGCCTTATTAACTACTTAAAGCTTAGTAACCTAAGTATATAATAGTATATTTTTATATATTATATTTATAGCACCCTTTATAAACTATTTAAACGCTTCTACTATTAAAGTAGGTAAGCTATCTAGGTGCTTTTAAACTCTTAATCGAACGTACGTAGATTAAGACCTAAATTTAATAGGATTACTTAGTATTTTTAACTCCTAAGGGGTATCTTTAACTATAAAAGGTATTAGTATATATAGTCGAACTTTAAACTTTAATAGTACTATATCTAGGTCGAATAGAACTAGACTAGTACTTTAAAAGCTACTTAAGATATTACTCTTTATAATTGCTACGTTAAAAACTACTTTAAAGTAGGATAAGAACTTAATTTTCGTAATATAGTTAATACAACTATATATTAGCTGCTTAACTTAGCACCCATACGCAGTTTTCAAAGGCGAGAAATAACCTATATCTAGTAGCTATAGTAGGTATAATAAATATAGAGGTATATAGAGAGTAATAATATTCTTTTTCTTATAGAGCTGCCAAAATTTAAGTAAATCGTAGCTCTTATAGCTGTTAAGAATTAGTAATTAATGCGTATTAATAGTACAATTCTTTATATATATATTAAAGTACTTTAACTATTTAATACTAATATTATTTATCGTCCAGCCGTTATTAGTAACCTATATAGCCTAGGTTAGTAGAATATTATCTTCTTTATACTATATAGAGAGGTAGTAGATATCTGTAAAGATAATAAAAAGTAATATTATCTATTCTATCGCGTTAATACTCTAGATAACTATAGTCTACTCGCGATTATCTGGCTGGAGCTGCTTTAGTTAATTCCGTCTCTTAGAGCTAGTAACTACTACTTCTATTAATATTACGCCTATTATAAAGCTTAATTCGTTAAAGTTGTATATATCTTCGTTAATAATACTATACTTAGCCTTTATATTCTATATAAGATAGAACTAGCCTCCTATAACTTTAGGATTCTTATATTTAACTCTTAAATAGTCGTACTTTTAATTAAATTTAACCTTAAGCTTAGGCGTACGTTTAATAAAGTTCTCTACTTAGTTCTTTCTAACCTAGCTAGTAGAGCGTATAGCTAGTAGTAAATTGGCTATATTTTAAATAATAGTAAGCTATAGCGGAAATTCTCTTATATTTAGATCTAGTATATACTAAATAATTACCTACTTTTTAGTCTTACTAAGCTTTATTAAATTAGGCTAGTAATTGTATTATAGAGCTGTTC
>ML986913.1:0-28207 GCA_010094045.1 Lojkania enalia | reverse complement strand
GCGTCGACGTACAGGAATCAAGGGCGATGGAAGGAGGCGGAAGAGCTAGAGGTGCAAGTAATGGAGACGAGTAAGAGGGTACTTAGCGACGACCACCCACACACGCTGATCAGCATGGCCAACCTAGCGTCGACGTACAGGGATCAAGGGCGATGGAAGGAGGCTGAAGAGCTATTTGTGCAAGTAGTGGAGGCTCGCAAGAGGGTGCTTGAGGACGACCATCCAGACATGCTGACAAGCATGGACAACCTCGCGTCTACGTACAGGAATCAAGGGCGATGGAAGGAGGCAGAAGAGCTGGAGGTGCAAGTGATGGAGACCAGGAAGAGGGTGCTTGGTGACGACCATCCAGACACGCTGACCAGCATGGCCAATCTAGCGTCGACGTACATTGACCAAGGAAAGCACAAAGGGGCAGAGAAGATGCACCGGAAGGCGCTGGCGGGGAGAGAGGATAAGCTTGGGCCGGATCATCCCGAGACGCTCTTAAGCTTATACTGCCTTGCATACCTCCTAGCAACTGTCCAGCGATATGATGAATCTGCAAAATTGTATGAAAGAGCAAGCTTAGGATTTGAAATTCAACTAGGGGCAGGTCACCCAACGACAGCGGCCTGTCAAAAACACTTTACTTCCATGCTGTTGGCCGTGGAACAGGACACAGGTTCTAACAGAGGGTCTCTTTGAGACTGGTTCTAGTAAATACGCCATGGTAAAGCAACAGAATTAAGCCAGCAACAGCGAGGCAGTTCAAAAAGGGCCTCTATGCAAGAGAGTGGAATTAGGGTCGATGATATGCGTTCTTTGTCTTTTGCGAAGGATTCCAGATAGGCTTTCTACGAGGCCGGGATGAAGTCAGTAATTCTGTTTTGGTCTGTACCCGAGGGATCATGACAACATATGTATAGAAATCAAGAGATTTATACCTAGTTGAACGTCCCATCTCCCATGCTGCAGATTATCTGCTACATACTTGAACTCGCTCGGGAGGTGGCCATAAATAAGGTCGCGGACCTCTCTCGGAAACCGATTATACACAGCATCGAAAAATTCTAGGCACTCTTTCCGTAAGTAGTGTAATATAATGGCAAATCTTTCTTGATCGACTTCATGTCTTATTCAACCCTGTGGATCTCATCTTCCAGAATCTTTATCTTATCCACTGCTCTCTGGATGCTGCGGACAGTTATAATCAGTTAAGGGTTTTGAATATTATATACTTAATTAGTTTGCCTTGCATAGTTTTTTTTTTTTTTTTTTTGTTTTCAAGGTTCGAAGTTGTCTATAGCGCCGGTAAGTCGGGTTTGGCCACTATATTCGAAAAGTAGCGCACTTATCGATATCTGCTAGCTACATCCTTTTACCGTCCTCTTGGTTCCTATTAAGGCTTCGCCGTATAATCAGGAATCAGATCTATTGCTATTTACATTTCTCGTGGGAAGGATTGGCTCGGCTGCTTTGATGTCAGCGCGGGCGCTTTTACCTACTTCTACAGAGAACAGATTGACGCCTCGGTCAGTCGGCTGGTCTATCATCTCTAACGATAGTACTAAATCACTATCATAATAGTTCTCGGGTTTGATCCTGTTGTTCCTGTACGTCGCTGAGCGAGTGACTTCAGGAGCTTCCAAGGATTGTAAATGATTCAAATCGTACTTATGGGCGGTGTGGGTCGAACTGCTCTCATACTCCAAGGACGAACGCGCATGCATGTTTCGATACCACTCCGGAATAATATGTTCCAGTTAGGGGTTGATGCTTTTATATAGAGAACGACGTAAGCGTCACCTCGTCCATGATAAATGGATGTTGGGCGTTAGCCTCATCGCTAACTATTTTGGGGTAGGTGAACGAATGATTGATGTTGGCCTCCATCCACGGCTAGTAAGCTCTATTAATAGTTTTCCTATGAATTAGTAGGTCCCATTACTACCGCTATGATTCTTGGACTATTATGGATAAAAATACTCCCCCTGAGAGATACTCATTACCCCCAATGTATATGCAGCAGAGAGCAGGCCTAGTCTATTTCTGGCTTAGCACTGGTGCCTAGTCTACATGTCCATGCAACGCTACAACCACTTCGACATTCGGGGACTGATATACGTTTAGAATGCCTTGATATATCTGACTTATATCATAGCGATAACTTTATCCTATTCGAGGGCAACTGCCTCCTTAAACACTCCGCCCCGAGTGCTCATTAGCCGCGTAACTTACATACGATGGAGGACGAATATATCAGAGTACTACGCAATCGAATTCGAAGGTCCCAGTCCCCCATTCTTCAGAGTTTATCACGCTTACACCCGCAGGAACATGAAAGAACAAATCAAAACAACTTCCAGCATGCAAGACATTGACCAAAAAATATCAAGTCTTCTCCAGCAAGACTCCAACTTAAAACACCAGTATCAAGAGTTGGAAAGGTAAACCTGCATATTCTCCGCCAGTGTATCAAATTACCTCTCAACAACTACTCGGAAGAGACCTCTACGTCACATAACCCAGTCCACTAATCCATACCCAGAACCATCGCTGCTGAATTTAACGAATACGCGTGCAAAACACACGAAGCCCTGGCTAAAAGAGTTCTCACCACCTTGCCCCGCGAACTGCGCGATATGATATATACCTATCTCAACCCCCCCATATGTGACATAACTATCACCCGTGCCGAAGCCCGTGCCAAGCAGCGCACCTCAAAATCCCGGAACGGGCCTCCAATCTGCCCTCTCGGGCACCACGACTACAATACCCAAATCAGCAACCGAGCCCATATCACTAGCAACATCGACACCACCAGCGGTACCCACACCCCCACCCACAACCCCCACCCCTTCAGTCTTGCCCTCGCCACCGAAGCTACAATATCCTACTTCCATCTCGCAACCTACGTCATCCAAGACATCGACGATCTCCTCCCCGCCCTCTCCATCCCGCCATTCAACAACAGCGTCCCGGCTAGCTCATGCGTCCGGCGCGTGCAGATAGATATCCGCACACACCACCATCACACGAAGAACTATTTGCTCTCCAAACTCAACCCAAGATCCGAATCCCCCAGTTCCCCCAAAGAATCCGAAATTCCTAAAAATAAAGTTTGCAAACCGGGTCCCAAATCCAGGACATCCGACGCACCTAGCCTTTCCCCCGTCTACGCCAGCATAACCAACAGCCTAACCACCCTCCTAAATCTCGCCTTCTCTCACCCTCAACCGCACATCCATATCCGGCTCCGCACCTCTGGCAGTGGCGTGTACCGCAGCGGCGTGAGAACAATGCACGTGATACGGCCCCTGGTATTGCGCATGAAGGAACGCGGGTTCGTGGTCTCGGTCGAGCACGTGCCTGTTGGGGAGAGTGAGTGGGAGCGGGAGGATCTAACAGGGGAGTTTGATGTTGGGGAGGGAGAGTGGGAGGGGATGCAGCGGTTGCGGTTCGGGTCAGTGAGGGGTTAGGTAAGGTCGACGAAATGGTACAAAAGCAACGAGGAGTGTCGAGATATTCTAAGCTGGGGTTTTGAATTCAGGGAGAAAGATGTATAGACGAGTTATCAGGTGGTACTTCTACACAAATCAAAACCCCAGACTGCTAAAACCAATATATTCGAATCTAAATCCAAAGGAAAAACACTTCGCAAACCTATCATACAACAAACGCTCCCCCTTCCCCCCTTATAAACCACTAATAATCGCTTTCAAACTCCTCATCGTCATCGCCCAGCAATGCCGGATACTGCCTACTCCTTAGATCCTGCTCCAGACCCCCATCGCTCTCCGGGTCCACATAGCCCCTACCCCCCACCAGACTCAGAAGCACAGGTAATAGGACAAGAGAATGCGCGGCCGCCCATACGACGAGCGCGACCCAGACGCGGAAGTAGTATATCTCGAAGATCTATGAAAAATGTTAGTTTTGAGATATGACGTGCATGAAGGGGTTTGGATGGGATGAGAACGGGGGGTTAGGAGTAAAGGAGATAGCTAACATACCTTACTCCTGGTAAAGGCCAGAACGCAGACGCCTAAGATCTTCGTGATAGTGATTCCACTGACGACCGAGCTAGCCACATTAACCATAGCAGTCCAGGCGCGTGCATCGCGTCCTCGAAATCTATGGCGCGGTGCTCGTTCCATGGTTCCGCGACTGGGGAAAGTGAAAGCACGAGCAATGTGTGCCGTGAATTCGACGGATATACCGACGCAGATAATGAGGTTGACGAGAGAGACGGCATTGAGCGAGACGCCCATGATAGCCATGGAGCCAATGATTGCGGAAACCGACATTGCAACTACGAGAGTTACGACAATGGCAGTTACGAGGGAGCCGAGTAGGACTGTGTTGATGAGGAGGGTAGCCGCAAGGGCAGAGCCAATGAGTGCGCCAGCCAATTTAACAATAGTCGAGTACTGGTCGAAGAAGATGTAGAATTTCGAATACGGGAAGATTTCCGTCTCCATGTCCTTCGCGATTTCGTCGGCAATACGTCTAGCGGCGCTGTATGCCGAGATGAAATCCTTCTGTGATCGTAGTGGAGTATGTGAAGTTCGGAAATGGGATGCTGGGATCGTAAGATGCTTCTTGTCAATCACAAGAGCAGTGGAATATGCTGCGGCTCCGCCGATAGGGCAATCTGCTGTTGCTGGGGCTTGGATCCAGCGGTCAAGATACTGGATGAATTCCTCTCCCTCAGGCATACCTCCAAGAGAAATGTTCCACGGAGGGTGGCGATTCTGGAAGCATGGCGTCGAGCCATCAACACAGCATTTGCTGTTTTCAGGGTTGAGCCAGAGAAAGAAATCATCGAACCAATTTGCTACAGAAGCTGAGATATATGAAAATTCTGGCCGCTTCCGTTCCGCCTCAACGATATTTGCAAGGCTATCCTGGTCGCATGTAGAGAAACGGCCGCAGATCTCCTTTTGCGCATGTCTTTGAGTCACGTTTAGCTCTTTGGCTACAAAGTATACAGGAGGTCCGGCGTCGAAATAATCATATAAATCATTAAAGAAAGGAATGAGGTAAGAGTCATTTGGAATCGCAATCCTTTGGTCGAGGCCTAGTTCGACCTTGGGGAAGAGTGCTAGGCTGGCGGTCAAGATGCCAAAGAAGAGAGCGACGATGCCAACCTTAGTCTTCTTGCCGAGAATCATGGGCGCATACGTTTTACGGATGAATCGTTGCAACCCTCCCTCCTCACCAGCGCCGTGTCCCGCTCCGCCATTGAGGTAGATTGAGTCTGCCTTTCGGACTCGAATACACGGGAAGCAATCCGCACGGTTTGATTCCACGCGGCTCTGGTTAAGCGCGAGCACGGAGATGAACATAGTGACTTGCAGGATGGCGTTAATCAAAACGGCACCAGCTGCATATGCTGCAAAATTGCGTACAGCGGGCATACCGACAGCACAGCCGAGGGCGAATGCGGCAGTCTCTGTGGTAGCAGAGAGCAAAATTGATGGGCCCATCCGCCCTAAAGCTTTTGCGACACGCTCTGGAATCGTGCCCTCTGGATGACTTATATTGACCCGCTCGAATTCATGGACTATGAGGAAAATATTGTCGACACCAACAGCGAGGACCAAGAATGGAATAACCTCGGCGATGATAAGAGTGACCTTGATTCCAGCGGCGGAGAAGAGTCCCACGGAAGCGGATACAGACATTAATACGATCAAAATACCGACAATACCGAGCATAAACTTGGATTGCACGAGGGCGTTCGCGGGATTTCGAAGGAACGAGCGTACTGTCAGGGTGGTGGAGCCAAGGGCTAGAGAAGCATACAAGAACATGATAATGTAGCTGACGACGACGATTTTAGCATCGGTGTTCGTACTCTTGTTGAGTTCTTGCTCGAGACTTGTCTCGGTATTGAAGCTGAGTCTCAGTCCACGGCGGCGGGCTTCTTCCTGGAGACCACGCAATGAATTGATCAGAGTGTCTTCCCAGTCTATGGCTTGCTCTAGTTCTGGTGTTCTTTCTGGGTAATTTTTCACAACCCAAGTAATGATAATGGCGTTTGCGTCAAGGATATCCTTATCAATACCCCCGAACAGAAGATGAGAATCAAGGGGTTGCTGAAATTCTGGGAGACACTCTGATGGAGTGTCGACACAGTGGAGAAGTTGATTTTTCCAGTCCTTCTCGTCAACATTCAAGAAATCTCCCTGGAAGTAGCCAGATATAGACTCGACTACGCAAGCATCCCCAACCGGCTTAAGGCAGACATCGTCGAGTGTCACGCCTCCTTTCAAACTCTTTTGGCGCGATATCCGACCTTCAAAATCAAATAGCCACCTGAGAGTCGGGTAACTTAGGACTGGGCCCGTGTCATTTACCACAAAGACTTGCTCAGCACGGTAAAAGGGCCCGAAGTTTTCATCAAAGAAGGCCTTCTCTTGCGCTGCGGCCGAATCTGGTGCTACCCACAGACGTACAGGGTCCGTTTCAATCTGAAATCTCAACCAACCCAAGCTCATCAATATAACAACTAGCATACTAGTCAGGATAGTAATGATGGGGAATCTAGCGCACACGTATCCCAAGCGGCTGAAAGTCCGATCACACCACGTGTTGACGAAGTAGTGCTTGGTAGGTCTGTCCAGCATACCCACATTATGCACGATATCGCCTTCGTCCTCATCGTCGCTTGGCTCCAAGTCTTGCAAGAGGCGTAGTCGTTCGTTCTTGTGCTTGGAGTGTCGCTGGTATGCAACGTGACCAGCCACCGCAACGCACAACATTCCCAAAAAGACGGAATAGATTACGATGACGGCGAATGAGAGACAAGGCAGCAGACCCACGTAGCATAGCTTCGCCTCCGACACCTCTGGAAGAGCGGCACAAGAGCCTTCACAATCCAAGCAAGCGCATCGATATCTCTCATCCGTGGTATTGCATGCGTGCGCGGTCTTATTCATTGGCTCCATGCCAGGAAACTCGGTTTTGTTTGGCTTAGGGAAATTCATCTGAAACGGGCTTCCTAAAAACTTTTTATCGCCTAGAAACTTTAAAAACTGAGTATAGTTCTTCGCACCGCCACCGATAAAGTCCATAGCCTTGCCGTTGGTGGCTCCGAATTTCACATCCTTGCAGCTGTTGTAGAATTGCGATGCGTACTCGCTTGACACAAGGTGGTTCAACTCGGTGACGACATAGTTATTTCCGTTCGGTGCCGTGTCGGTAACATTAACGAATAGCGACTGATCCGGAGAACACGTAAATGTGCAGAACATATTGTAGAAATTCTCCTTGCAGGCGGGACAGGCGTTTATGATAGGCGTAGCGCGGTCAAGATTCGTCTTGAGAGTGTCGAGCTGCTCGTTATCACAGCACACATTTGAGCCAGACCACTTGTCGCCGCAGATATCCGCCAACTTTTCCTTGACTTCCTCCGAAGGTTCCTCGGCCAGTCCGTTATCGGGGCAGGGAAGCTTCGGCCCGAAGAAACCTTGCGATCCACAGTGCCCTCTTATTGCGCATCTGCCCTTCTCATGCTTCGCCGTCAGATCAGGCTCGCCGAGGGCCGGAACTGCAAGAATGCAGAGCAATCCGGCGGTTATGACTCCCCATCCTCCTCCCCTCCGACACCGCATCGTGGATTCACACGTTTGGAGCGCGCGGCGGTTGGAAGCCCGGGCGCCACCTCTCCTACGCTCTCTGATACTTCGAACGACGGATTAGATATATTGGTTTTATTGAATAAGATTTAAAGTTGCAGCTATCAAATCTTATTGTATAGAACCAAGCAGGGAACGAGCGAAGGGTTAGATGGGGGAACGAGGGTCGAGGTGCGATGCGAAGCTCGTGGTAACTAGCGCAGAATCGGTCGGGGCTGGAACTCTCTGTACCAGAATGTGAAGCGACCGCGTAGCCAGGGAGAGTGTAGAGGCCAAATACAGGTGTGTAGCGATGAAGCGACAAAGGATGCGGCTGCCCTGGTATAGCAGCGTAGCGCCGATGTGAGATGGTGGTTGTTGTTTGTCCTGTCTTGTGGACATGGCCACAGTCAGAGCAACGCCACGCGCCAGGAACTGATCTACGTCACGAATCCGCATGACCGCACCAACCGCCCCCACCCCCCCAACCCGCAGTAGCGCAACCGTCCATCAACAGCTACCAGTATAGTTCAGCAAAAGGAATCTTTGCCGGTATTCAAATTGTAGGAGCAGTCTATTCCATAACTATTTGTCCGTCCGAGAACGCCATTCTTCACACATTACCTAGACCCATGGTATCTATCCACATGTATTTTGATCCTCCGCAGCCGGAGCGGTCGTCTCGCGTCCTCTTGGTATCCCAACATGCTCAATCCGCTAACCCCCGATAAGGTAGAACCATAATCCTATTTCTGGAGGTACTTCACGAGCTCAACGAGCTGTGAACGAGTCTCTTCTTCTAGCTGCTCCTCCGGTGGTCCGAGCACCTTCTCAAAGATAGGCCCGAGCGTCGGCGTAAGCTGCTGCATGGTTGGCTCATTGGCTTGGTCTGCAAAAGCGTGTCAGCAATTTTCAAGCCGGGGTTGGGTGTCAATACTTACAAAGCTTCACAATCATGCTAAAGATCGGTTTGTTCTCCTCATAGTCCTCACGAAGGGGCAAGAGTTCGATCAAGCGTGGAAGAATCTCCGAAATAGGGATCTTGTCAGGGTATTTAGAAATTAACCGACTAACACAGCCAGCCGTGTTGTCGAGCAATCGGGCTTGGTTTTGTGCTTCAAGAAGAGGCTCTAGTTTGGAGAAAATTATGGGTAAAGACTTGAGAACCTCTTCATTGTTGGTAGTTTTCTCGCAGAGAAGACCGATTCCATACACGGCGTTGGACTTGGTCTCCGGATCTTCATCCGAGAGACGGTGTATGAGAAGCTTTAACAATGTTGTCGTGTACGGTGTGCATGCTTCCGCCATATTACCGACACACTCTGCAATGGTACCTACAGCAGCACTTCGCTCGGTTGGTTCCTGACTGCTGGCATACTTCATGATAGGCTTCTCGAAGATCTTCCAGAGCTCGCCGAAGCTGGGTCCAAGGGCAACGGCAAGACAAGTCACGACTTCCATGGCAGTCTCAATCACAAGCCAATCGTATTCCGAAGACTCCTCAAGGACTATCTCCTCATCCTCATCACCTAGATCCTGCTGGCATGGGTGGCGTTTTGTGATGATAGAGAGTAGCTGTTGTGCCATTTCCGGAACCACTGTGCCGTTCTCTGTCATGAGGACCGCGGGGCCGCAGAGCTTGAGGGTCGCTGCAACGTCGCGATTGATGTCGGTCACAGTGCCACTAGTAATCGATAGTCAGCCTTAATTATATCAAGGAGAAAAAGTAACTCCGGAATATCTAAAGGCTCAGAAACAGATTCGCTTTCACCTCAGTCGCAATTTGTGCATCGGAGTGAGCTGGGATTAACGAAGTTGGTTCATCTTTGCTATACGAAGGCCAACCAAAAAAAAAAAAGAAAAAGAAAAATAGTAACATACCGATCCATCTCGTCCTGCCAAATAGACATTGTAGCAGTCATGACAAGGCTGCCGAGCTTCTTCAAGTCGTCTGATGGCTCGACCTGTAGGGGGAGCCCAGGCTTCCACTTCTGCATTTCAGTTCCTTCAGTCATGCCCCAGACGCAGGCGTACGTGCGCCAAAGAGTTCCAATGGCAGCCTTTCTAATGCCCTCATAGGAGTGATCCACAAGCTCTAGGAGCTTGGTCACAGTGCTCTCGAGGTAGGGTAGGTACTCGCGACGGGTGTGCGTGATGATGTCTCCGTATACTTCTGCCGCGATCTCCTTCTCCATAGCGACAGCACTGACACCTGTAAGATCATCCCATTCATCGTCATCCATAGCGGCTTCATTGAGGTCACTATCGTCGTCATCATCGCTGGTAGCTGAAACTTTGATCTTACGTCCCTGAACAACAACCTCAGAGCCAACAAGGTCGCTAGCTTCCTCACCAAGCTGAACCTCCAAATCAGTCTCCTCTTGTTCAAGACAATGCTCGAGCCCCTTGACAGCACCAGGAAGGTACTTCGCAAATTGTTCCTCATATACCTTAGCCATGGTGCTCCAGAGGATGTAGCTCGTCTCACGCAGGCGAGGGTGGTCCAAATGGAGAGCCTCTTCAGAAGCCTCCATCAGGGGTAGGACGTAGGATTCGAAAGGCTGCGCACCAACGGCCGAGGCAATCTTGCCCATGGAGTCGCATACGACACCACGGAGGTCGAGGTCGTCCTGATTATCCTTGATTCTAACATACGCCGACAGGGAGTGCATAGTTTGCTCAAAGAAGGGAATGAATGCTTTCTCAGAAGCGGCCGCAATGGATCCTACGGCACCAATGGACGCACTCTTGCACTTGAGATCTTCGTGGTGGAAGAGCTTGCTAAAGCGGGGTACGAGTTCGGGAACATACCGAGCAGCCTCCTCTGGATCCAATCCCTCGATCAAAGAGTCGATAGCATGACAGCTGCCTCGGATGATCTGCAGATTTCGGTCGTCATTTTGGTTTTGAAGGCTGTTAACTGCAAAGTCGAAATTCTTTATCATGGCTGGAATCAGGCGAGCGTGCTCTTTGCCGACATCCTCCGCTAGATCATCCGCCAACCTGGCAATTCCATTTAATGCTGCTGCTCTGACCTTAAGTTCTGGATCTTCTAAGAGGTGTAGGACCAAGGGAAGGATTTCATTGAGCTGAGTAGCGATAAAATCTGGAGCACCCTCGACGCACATCCCGAGGGCAAGAATACCGGCTTGGCGATAGTCTGGGTCTTGTGAGGAGAAATATGCACCAAGTCCTTTCAACAGTGGAATCACAACTTGGCTGGGGGGTAGACTTGCGGCAAGGATGTCAAGTAGGCCCAGCGCAGACCTAGCCGGTGTAACATCGTCCTCTTCGCTCGACAAATCGCCTAGCTCGGTCACGATCTGAAGCGCCTTGAGAGTCATTTCCTCGCCAATCTTCAAGCCTTGGACCTTCAACTTCCTATATCGAACACACTGCATGAGGAAAGCTAGGGCTTGCGAACGGTAGTCGTCTTCGATATTTGTGGTCGAAGCGAGCTCAATCATGAATCGGACCAGGCCGCCAAAATGTTTCTGCAGCAGAGCCGACTCGCATCCGAGAAGGGTCTGGAAAACCTCAAAGGCCTGCAACGCATGGTCTTCATCAGCTTGATCTACAGTGGCCTTCAAGACAGCCACCATACTGGGAATGGCATCTTGGAACATCTTCAACTCCTTGGGGTTCTCCTCGGGATCAAGAAGCATAGCAAGCCGGCTCAGAGCGAGCATGGTGTTGACCCTTACCTCGGCGCTCTCGGGGTCCTGGATGGTGGTGCTGAAGAGCTTGTATAGACTAGTGACTTCTCCAGGAAAGTTGTCGCCCACGGTCTCCAAAGTAGTCCAAATAATGTATAGCCCTACCTCCCGGTGTCGTGCGGTGGGGCTGGTAGCAGCCTGGTGTAGGTAGCCGGGCAGGTCAGCCCACTCTCCATCCTCAAAATCTTTGGTCGCGATAGCGGAAATGACGCGGGCCGCCGAATGTCGGGCGAGCGTGACATCTTCGTTAAGCGCGGCCTGGAAAAGCTGGTTTCGAAGGGCCGTTTTTTGCTCAGCAGGCAGATGAACCCAGTGCTTCCCGACCAACTTACGGGCCTCGACAGCAGCCAACTGGCGGAGTTCCGGCTTGGGGTGGCCACAGACAATTTGCAGAAGAGCGTTCAGGGAGGCCGGCGAGGTATAGTAGTTCTTATTGAGGGCTGCAGTAGAAATTTTGACACGCTCGGTGTCGGCTGTGGTAGAGTTAGGCTTGGGAGATCAAGGCGGACGGACCAGTGCAACTCACGCTGCAACAGTCCCTCGAGGAACTGCACAAACTCCTGCTCGTCCATGGCCGCGCTTCCGGTGAAGTTGGGGAGAAAAGCAGCCTACAAAAAAGTTGATCGCCGTGCAGCGAAAGACGGGGATGCTTTTGGGGGTGAAGGAGGGTTGCTGTGCTTCCACTACCAGGCGGGGGAATTTTGGCCTCGAGAAAAAAATTCCAGGGTTAAGCGGCAGAACGTCGGCTCTGCTCGCCCCACACCGAATGCCCATCATCGCTCTCTTCCGCTCCTTCTCCGCCGTGATGAACTGCCCTCAGCAGAGAAGCTACCATTCATTGGGTAGCTATGTGAGAATGGCTAGTGTGTTTTGGGCTATTGACCTAGAGGCCGACAAGGCAGTGGCCGCGTCGCGTGCCCACGGTAGCGCCTCCTGCCCGTCGCTGTCAACCGCCATTGAGCCTCAAGGACCGTGTATTTCCGTCTGGTAGACCGCAGACTTGGTATATCTAGGGCTCATGGAATGACTATACGTGAGACGCGCGTCGGACAGTTCGTAAGGGCAAGGTGAAGGGTCTGGGAGCGGGAGCAAGTGCTCTGGGCCAGCAGCGGGAAATGCTCATGCGGTGATGCACGGTTGCAGGATCCGGAAGCCGGATGAGAGCCACAATGAGGGTGATGATGAACACTGGGCGCGGTGAACTCGGCCCGTCAGATAGATGCAAAAGCCGGTAGACAGCAGGAGGCGTGAGGGTTGTGAGGTGGAGCTCCCCCAGCGGGCAGCAGGCTGGGCTTAGGAGCCAATGGGCAGGTGCGCGCCGCTAAAAGGCCTGTGCGCGCAAAGCTGCAAAAAACAGCAGGACAACACCTTCAAGACCACACGAACCCGCCTTATCCCATCCCCCAACTCATCAGAGCCCAACCGGAGGCTACGACTACCGCCCTTGCCTGATCCTACTTCTATTCTAGAGATACCCCCTTCCGGCCCCCGCCACCACCGCCACCACCGCTTCGTGCACCTCACCCACGATCGCCCGGCACCTCCGTTTCCACCGCTCTGTCCATTACTGTCTCCATGGCTACAGTACGTCCATACCGCGCCCCCCGCCAACAGCCTGACTGCGCAGTGCCCGTCCTGCATATCACTAATATCCCCCAGCAACCACCAAACCAGCCGCGTTCGTTTGCAGGCAACTACAACATGTCTAACGGCGGAGCTCCCTCAGGCCCCGTCCCCGGAGCCGTGCCTCTTCTTCCCAACCAAGGCCGGGTCGTCCAGGCCGGAAGCGCTCGAGTCCTCTGCATTGCTGATGTGAGAGGTGCGTACAGCATGTCAATGGAGCTTGTGAGAGTGGGCTAACAGCGCCTATAGGCAACCTCCAGTCGCTCAACCAGCTCGCTGCAGACGCCCGCGCGAACTATATCATACACACGGGCGACTTTGGTTTCTACGATGAACGCTCTCTGGACCGTATTGCCGAAAAGTAGGTCACCCCATACGATTCAGAAAATCCAAACGAGCGGATATTGACAATTGCAGGACACTGAAGCACGTCGCCCAGTACTCACCACTCCTATCTGACAACGTCAAGCGCTCAATTGCTTCCGCTCCACCACAGCCCCCAATCAAGGAACGGTTTGCCCGTGAAAGTCTCCCCCTCTCCGAGCTTCCCCTATTCCTTAACAAGACTTACACCCTAAACGTTCCCGTCTACACAGTATGGGGGGCATGTGAGGATGTACAAGTGTTGGAGAAGCTGCGATCCGGGGAATATAAGATTGACAACCTCCACATCATAGATGAGGCGCACTCTCGCCTGCTAGATGTAGGTGGTGTTAAGCTCCGGCTTCTGGGTCTTGGCGGTGCCGTGGTTATGCACAAGCTCTTCGACAATGGCGAGGGCAGGACTACGATTGCTGGCGGGCAAGGAACCATGTGGACGACGCTGCTACAGATGGGAGAGCTCGTAGACACGGCCAACCGTGTGTACGACCCCACGGAAACCCGAATCTTCGTAACCCACGCGTCTCCCGCTCGTGAAGGTTTGCTGAACCAATTATCCGTAACGCTCAAAGCCGACTTCTCCATCTCTGCTGGTCTCCACTTCCGATACGGTAGCTCCTACAACGAATTTAGCGTCAACCCAACCTTGGACCATTACCGCGGCAAGCTTGCAGCGTCAAAAGCCTCTTTCAACGATGTGTGGGACACCGTCAAGTCAGAAGTCGAACCAGCGGTTGCAGATAGCGAGTCGCAGCAGCGGTTGTTGAATCTGGCACTCGAGATTGTCAACAAGATGCCAACCATCGCGAACGGTGGCAACCCCTTTGGTGGCCCTGCTCCTGGCCCTCAGAGCGGCGTCATCGATGAGAGCGCTTTCAAAAACATGTGGAATTTTAATTTGGCGGACGCAGCATACGGATGGCTTGTATTAGACATTGACAATGGCAGGATTGGTACGGAAATGAGAGCCCAAGGATTCAACTTCGCCCACCGTGGCGGAAAGGCCGCTCCGCAAGCCCAAGGTGCACCATCTGCGGCACCTACGGCAACAAGTGCTCCGGCTGCCGTCCCTAGTCCCGCCGCACAACCCTCCCCGGCTCAAGCTCGGGCAAGCGTTCCCCCATCAAGCACTCCTCAGCAGGGCCGCCAAGCAGCACCAACCCCGCCTGTTGCTCAACTACAGATGAAGCCTACATCTCAACCAGGACGAACTGGTCCATCGCCTGTCCCCGCAACGCCAAAAGAACCGATTAAGCCAACAACGCCACAGCCAAGTGCTGCTGGAAGCAATACGCCTGCAAATGCCGCCGCGGAAAAGGCCATCCCTAGTGAGGTAAAGCCAAACGGAACCGCTGCTCCCGAAAAGGGACCATCATCACCGGCGCCGCGGGAGCCCATGGAGAGGAAAGAAAGCAAAGCTCTATTCATTGTGAATGTCAAGGATGAGGAGGAGGCCAAGAGCCTGCTTAATGATGAGGACAAGCTGAAGGTGGAGAGAATTGAGAAGCAGAAGCACTTCTTCATCGCCCACTTCCCGACGCCAGCTGACATGACGGCCGCATTTGGCCGCGTATCCCCAGACGTGAGGAACTCTAGGACCCCAGATAAGCCGTCTGTGAAGATCTATCGTGACCCCTCCACCAATCCTAAGTATGGAGCCGGTAGCTGGCAAGGTAGTAATCGAGGTGGACCTCAAGGCGGCGGATATCGCAGCGGTGGAGCATCAGACAGTGAGGGCGGTCGCGGCGGACGAGGCCGAGGTGGGTTTGCGCGAGGCGATCGCGGAAGCGGTTCGCGGGGACGAGGAGGTCGAGGAAGGGGATTCCGCGGTGGTCAAGGAGACGGTGCCACGCCGTCAGCAGGAGGCGAGTCATAAAGTCCCTGACCTCCATCACTCTCCCTCCATCGTCATAAACCGCAGCCCAGTCTTTCCTCCAGTCTCAAGACTAATGTCGCAGCAGAGCGTTGGCGTTCATGAGAAGCCCCTCATGAATCTGCGACGAACGCGTAGGCAGCCCTGGTCTATGTTTTATTTTTTTCCAATCTCGAGACATGGCTACCTACCTACCTCTAGCTCCTTTTCGTGTCCGTTCTGGATTTTTGTGTGTTTTTCGGGTCGGCGATGATGGGCTGGCATCCGGGGTTCGATGGCTTAGCGGGCGCCGGACGGATCGTGAATCGACTTTTTTCTTTTTTCCTCTTTTCTTTCTTTGCTTAATTTTCTTTGCTGTCCGCTGTGTATGAAGCAAGTGAACTCGACTTTGCAGGCGAGAACCCAGAGTTTGAGTAGGTGGATGGAGGCAGATGAATTGATTTGGTGAGGCGGTACCGTGTTTTCTAGGTTGGAGGGAGTGTTAGATGGCGATTGATGGATTGCCTGTGGGTGGATAGATGGATAAAGGGCATTTTTCGAATGGATAGGAGAGGTTAGGCATTAAGGAGCGGTGAGTGGAGCGTTTGTGGGAGAGGTGAATGGGAAGGGGGTAGTGTAGAGTATGTATTGTAATGGAAAGGGAAAGCGTTTAGATGCATGGCTTTTTTTTGGGAGTGAGTGTGTGTGAAGGGTTCGGATTGGTGTTGTAGGGGATTGCTGAGGATGTAGAATAGTTGTAGGATGTTTTATTTGTGTGAAGGGGATACTAAGAGATGATGCTTCGTACGGATTACGTTCCTCAAGGTATCACGTACGAGTTTGCTGTTTCGTGGCGTATTAATCAGCTACGGGGATTTTCTGGTGCGCGGAAGATGGCTGTTACTCGGTTTGATGCACGATTTTGCTAGGTAACTTGTATTTTGTCCTGCTGTTGAAGCGAATCGCGCGTCACATAGGCATACATGTGTGGATGCTCTGGTTTTAGTTTTAGTTTTAGTTTTGGTTCGACTTAAAGATGCTGGATACGGGCATAGTGTGGATATGAATGTAGATGTAGCAGACTATGGATTGTCTATATAGACTATCTACAATCTGGTATAAATGGATGGATAGATGGAAAATGGATATCAACAGCGGCAATTTCCCAAGCCAAGACAGATATTTTCCAGATACAAGAGGAATACGCAGAATGAAATACAGCACCCCTACGCGCCCTCGACTTGATCTGCCCAGCTCCTCCCGCCGGCAGGCGAGGGTAGGCCGAACGAATCCTGCTTCTTGACGCCCGATTTGTCGGGCTCGGATGTCTTGAGCTCGGTAGCCTTGCCCTTGATCGGGAAGTCGAGTTTGCGGGGAGGTTCGCTGTCTTTGTCTTTTGCAGGCGCAGGCACGGAGTGTGGGAGTTCGGGGAAATCAGAGGCGGATGGGGGTAGTTGTTCCTCTGGTTTATGAGCGGGGATTGCGGGTGGTGGGTGCTCTGATCTGCCTCCCCGGCCACCTCGTCCCCCCCTTCCGCCACGTCCTCTGCCCCGTCCTCGTTGTGATGGTGTATTTGGCGCGTCCTCGCCATCTACTCCTGACTCTGTAGCCGCTGGCCTAGGACTCGGAACAACGCCGCCGTAGGCACCCCTAGCCGCACCTCTCCTCCGCTCATCACCCGTCCCGCTAAATCCCTCCTCCTTCTCGAAATCCCACTCCCGTCCCTTCAGGGCATCCATCTTCCGCTGCCTATTCCGCTCCCGTTCGCCCATCATTTGTTGCCTATTCTGGCGATCTATTTTCGCTCGCTCGGCAGCGGCTTTCTTGCGCTCTGCGTTTTGCTTTGCGGCGGCAGCCTCGCGGGCTTCGAAAGAGGCGAGGTCGGCCTCGGCGCGGGCGTGGGAGGCGGTTAGGAGCTCATTTTTTGATCGCATGGAAGCGAGCTTTGCGTTTAGTTCTTCTTCTGTGAGGCGTGTGCGTTTAGGGCCGCCGGTGAGCGTCCTATCGCCGCGGACGGAGGTTGTTTTTGGGAGTTCCTTTGGGATAGATGATGTGGAAGGGGCATCGTGGGTAGATTCATCAGTGGGCTCTATGCTTGTGGTAGGCGCAGTGTCTTCGTTAGCATCTTTTGCTGGGGTTGGCTCCTTGTCTTTGGCGTCTTTTTCTCGAGCCTCGGGTTTTAGACCGCCGCGGCCTCGCCCGCGTCCCCCTCTGCCTCTACTTCGTGCTCCTCCTCGCCCGCCTTCTCTGTGGCCATTTGCAGGGCCCCGAGGTACGTTCTGTGGTTGTGCGGGAGTCGGTAATGGGGTGTCTTCTGCGGCGTTGGAGACTTGGGTGTCGATTGGATTCTGTTCTACGACGGGTTCGGCGACCGGGGTGAAGTCGTCGTCGAAGAATAGATCGTCTGTGCCGGCTGTTTGCGCGAACGGGTCTATAGAAGGGTCGGAGTACCCGTAGTCGTATGGCATGTCGGTTGACTAGCCGAGTTAGTCAATGTAAACACTAAACAGTTTCTACGCATAGAACGCGCTATGGGGGAAAAGAAGCATTGGACATACGGGATCAATGGTCGAGCCTTCCACAGTTAGCGGCTTAGGCGGTGGAGGAGGTTGCGCGACCGAAGCTGTTCCTGTAAGTGCTGGTTCTGGTTGCGGCGGCACTGAGGCTGTTGGTGTAGGTTCCGGCGCTGGAGTTGGCTGTTCATTGTCTGGAGTAGAAGAATTCGGTGCCCATTTAGAGGCAAGCATATTGTCCAATCAATATTCAAGCTGAATAGAGGGTATAGTGAAGTGCGGGGTGAAATTGTGGGTGCGAAGCTGGTGCATCTCGAGTTTGCGGTGAATATGGCTTTCGCTAGGCTAAATGGAGTAAGCGGTGAGGAGCCATCTCCGCAATGAGCTTTCCCTCTTTCGTGCCCTTTTATGGACCTCCCTCCGGGAGCCTTTGGAAGGTCTGAACTTTAGGTGTCATGTGCTTTCCCGTGACCTAGAGCAATTTCCTAAGTATTCATGTCATAGTGCACGCGTAGTGTGAGGGGCATTGCAACAGCGACATTACTATGCCCCTCATCAGACATAGCTCCCAGTGCCCCAATGGACACTAGTATGGCTACCTTGCTCCTTATTTACTCAGTTGATTTGACCATCGTTTCTTGCAAGCTCCTTCTTCCTCTACCCCCCCTTTTTTTGGAGTTCTGTGCCTGCCCCTTCATTATGCTCGTTCGATGAAAGCAGGGCAGTTCTTCTGTCAACGAGCTCTCTAAGTTGTAAAGTCCCAAAACCCGAGTCGAAAGAGAATGCAGCTCTAATCACAATTTATCAATGCAGTATATATGGTTCGGATCTGCCGTAATAATTGCTCTCGTTCAAAAGTTTCCTACACGAACGAATGTCCAACATTGGGCTTCTAGGGGATCTCGAGATCAATTTTTTTCCTTTTTTTTTTTTCTCGTAGCTGTACGTAAAATTGCGCCATCAATTGCCCGATTCCGTGGGTTTGAGCTTTACTGTTCTGTCTGAGCCTTTGGCAGTTGCGCGACATGCCAATACACTATTTGGACTATCAGACGGGTTGACGAAATCTGTACAGAACGTCGGCAGTGGCCCGGTTAGTAGTAAGAAAATGGTCACAAGGCTAATACACATCCACAACATCGCGCAGAAGGGGTTTAAGTAACTTATTTTAAACAAGGATCAACATATCAAAATCATGGTCACTACTCAAAATGTTAGGCTAGAGACATAAACAGAGCTCTGTTATGATTGAATGGGTATTTTGCAGGCTCTCTACGATCATGGCCATGCTTTTGGGCTCTAGCTATAAATAGCATATTCAAAAAATTATAACGGTGATTGGCAGCTACAATTTCGATAGGTACAGCATACCCCCATCAACCGTGTAGATGTTAGTGTTATGTATATGGACGGTAGCAAAGATGAATCCACAACCATTCCCCATCTTTATCCAACTCTGGCACTAACCTAACATCTAGTCGCGCCATCATTTGTACTCCCAATGCATCTACGATCATTGACTTAATAAGTACAATCTCCATGAGCTCCTCGATCTTAGTTGTCCGATAAGAAAGCTAGATGGGCTATAAAAGTTCGAGTTGCAAGTTGTTCAACATCTGAGTCAAATCAGATATGGAAGGAGTGCCTGGCTGCGCGTAGTCATCGGTAGAAAAATTAGTCACATCGTGGAACTTGTCTACTGATGCAAGCGTAGTTTGCAACCGCTCTATTACGCGTCCCGAGGATCGTTCGGATGGTATTGAAAAGACTTCGCTAACCTCGAAACTAGCTTCAGGAGGCCGAGATGCTCTACTTGATGATACCAGCGTTTTTAAAAAAGATATCGCATTCTTAGGTAATTCATCATGGTTGCCCTGGGTCGATTGTCTCGGCGCCAGACTTGACGAAATGTTGCCTAGGCCACCAGATTTTGAAGGAAGTATTAAATCCGACAGCGGCGAAAACTTTGGGTTAGTCTGTAAGTTGACTATGCTGTTTGGTGGAGCAAATTATTCTTGTAAATTCCATTGCAATTGAGCCTGGAAAGAGCTATGGCATGGTGTCCGTTGAGTCGGCGCAAACGGTTTTCGGTGCCATGTTCTGGTGGCTGTGCACCTCCGCGTTCAAAATGGCATGGACGCCAGGGATAGCATGAATGCGGAAGGTAAAGTTGTACAATACCATTTGGTTGTAGCCTAGAACGATTAAAATGCTTAGGAAATTATATTAGCTACGTGGCATGAAAACTTGGGCCTATGAAGCTTTACCTGATCCTCAGCGCCCAATGTTCTGTCCAAAGTCTAGTCTGCTATTTGCCCGACCCGGCGGAAAAATCCGTGTAAGATTCTCAATACCTCGGTGGGCAGTGAAATCCTGTTGTCGAGTCGGATGTAACCTCATGCTGCCTTGCTCTATCATACTAGATTTGTCAAAAATAGCAGAGTCTATCTCGAAGAGCATCTACAAATATCAATATGGCTATTATATGTGCCAGACTTGATTCTTACCTCCATTCTTGGAAGCCTCAGTTCCCCATTTACGATGGCCGAAAGCATGATGTTAGTATTCTCAATAAACCCTCTTTCTCTCGCTCCTTGTGATATGAGTAGCTCTATAAGTTCTTCAGCTCGCAAACGAATTTTTGCTGCCTACCGCCGTTCTCCGGTAACTCGATTCTCTGTGGCCATTCGCTCTTTCCTTTCCCATTCGTCTCGCCACTGTTTTGCAGCATCCAAAGGAGCTATTCCAAGCCCCATGTTCACATCTGCACCAGCCTCGATTAGTCCTCTCACAACTTCAAGGTTATCCGAACACGCGGCCATGTTCAGTGCAGTGCAACCCATACAGTCCAGTTCGTTGATACATGTCGTATCTCCCATGCTACTAATGATATACTTCATAGTTTCACCAAATTTGTAGCTGTTTCGATAGTGAGATCGTACAGCCATTGAAAAGCAGTACAGTAGATTACCCTTAGCTGTAGGCCAACCTATGAAACTGGCATGGCCGAAACCCTGCCGAGGCAGCTCCTCTAACATATATCTTACCCTCGAGGTGGGCACGTCTGGCCATGCATGCAATATATGAAAGAGTGGAGTTGTTCCACCAAGCCAACCAAATGTTGCGTCTTTATTTGCACCGTGCAGAAGGAGCATACTTGCAATATGGTAAAGACCACCCTGTACTGCCCTGACGAAGGGCGTCCATTGAGCAGACTTTGAGTCCCCAATACTGTGGACTGGACAGTCCTATTCGATATATCGCTGAACGAATACTGGATTTCACTGACGAGCAACTACGCAGGTTTGAATCCCAGCGAACTCATCTCTACCAAATAAATGGCTGACAGGCGAGAGCCTTTGCTCGTATATTATCTCGAACATATCAAAGAAGCCACCTATGATATAGTAAGTAATATAAACGTCTATGTTCTCCATTGAAATATGAGACAATGCTGGAATATCGAACCGGCGTAGGAGATATCGCGCAAGCGGTGTATTGTTTTGAGAAGTGGCCAGCTTTAGGAGTATCTCTGCTGGAGCCTCCTTTGATTTATGATCTTTTGGAGACCCTATAATGAAGAGAATATCAATGGTCTTTTACACGGCTTTATGAACATCGTTTCCGTGGCGTAGCAGCCTTGGCAGGTAATACTCAAGGTGCGCAGCAGCGACAACAAAGAGCGAAGATATCCAGTCTGCTAAAGGGGTGTAATATTTTCCGATAGCCCAGTTTCGCAGAATGTCCAAAATTTCGTAAAAATGTAAAGTGGTCGCGATGAGGAATGCCTTCTCTATGTTTGCCTCCTGTGATCTAGTGTCCCGCGCCGTCATGGCATGAATAGCTGGAACATTACGGTGCATTATCGCCCACTGCAGCGGTACGCCAGACGAAGTTCCCAATATGAGATCATCATCTACTGCGATGTCCATCCAATGATCTAGTTGTGCACCGGCGTTGATTACCCTATCGATGACCCTGGAAACATTTGCATTGTCGTACATCACAAGGTATTTTAGGGCACTGATATTCTCAAGCTTCGATAATGCGGTAGCTCCTGCATCCAATAATTCATGGCATTGCGGGAAGTTACCCCTTTGGCAGTGCTCAAGCAACATCCGATCATAATTCGGTGGTGTTTTGGAGGGTTCATCTGAATTTTCTTCACTCACTCGGCCCTTCCAGTTCAAATATCGATATGAAAATCGTTCTAAAGTATGGAAAGTGCAGAGTGAGATCCATATAGGGTGGCAATCTCTGGTAACGAATCATGGAACATCCCTAAGTCTTGTCGATTCATTTTACCCCAGAGATGGGCTAATACATAACAGCGCTCGGAGCCAAGTTCACAAAGTCTCTGTAGTATTCTGAATTGGTTCAATATGGTTTTGTTCTCAATTTGAATGCCGCGGCTGGTAATAATGTCGAAATATAAGCCTGCTACTAATAGAGCAACCGTAGAGTCCAAAGACATAATAACTTCCAAGTTCACTAGAAGGGAGTATATGACAGAATGTCTAGTCTTAAATTTCATCATTTCCTAAGGAAATGAACTAGCTAGCTATGAAATGGTTAGCTTCCTAAAATTATTAGCATGCGCGAAATCTTACGGTTGTCATCGCATTCGCAGGATCATCTAGATGTTGAATGTTGTCATATTCCGAATGGTGCCGGCTGAAATCCTCGTCAGTAATTTCTAGGTAAATATTTTAGTAATCAGTAGGAATTACCTTTCGCAGTTATTATTGGGATTACCTGCTAATGCACATATAGCTGAATCAAGGCTTCTATGACTAGGGTCGTAGCTCAACGTGGTAGCAATTAGTTCGTCAGCAAATTCACTCTTACGAAATTCGGGAATGGTCTCCATTACAAGTAACGGAAATTCTAGTGATTCTTTTAATTGGGGTAGTCCCTTACGGTAATCGGTTTTATAGCCAGAATCGCGCAGAATGGGTTCGAAAGGATTTGAGCAATTTGATAGAACTCTCCAAGCTATGAGACCATATGAATACATATCGGTGAGTTTCATTCTAGACACCGTGAGATGTTCCTGAGCCTCTGGAGCACTCCAAAGCCACGTACAGCCTGGAAGATAGTGCATCTACATAGGTGATGGATCGATAACAGATAAACCGAAGTCAGATAATTTTGTGACGTATTTGCGCGTTGCGTGCCTGCAGACGAGCACGTTCTCTGACTTGACGTCTCCGTGAATGATGTTACAGTCATAAAGATCCTGTAGTCCAGTTGCAATATCTAGTAGAAGACTACGGCATAAGTTTGGTCCCAGAGCGTCCTAGTCTTCCTGGAAAGCATCTAAACTGCCAAATTCCGGATATTCCAGCAACAGTAATGGCCAAGCCAACGCGTAGTCACCATAGTCTAAAAAGTCAAGTCCAAGAAGCCCAATAATGTTCTCATTAGATCTGAGTGTGATAGTACCCGAAGTTCTTGTAGTACCGTTTCGAAATATTCTCGTTGAGAATTTCGGTCACCATGACTTCTATCAAGATTTGGTGACTTGATGCAGTAGACCTCGCCACCAAGGCGAGCTACTTGCTCGGGGACCGTATCTAATCTCGAGAATGGTCTTGCATAAACAACTAAATGATGGCCAACCCCTACAATAGGTCTCTGTCCAGTGAAGTGAGGATCGTGCATCGCGGAGGCGTCCGTGAAGAATCGTCTCGCTGTTCTATGGCGGAAGTAGATATCAAGTATTCGAATGAATGGTAGCAGCTGCTAAGAAGGTGCTAAATGGCCAGGTTGTTATTGGGTAAAAGTCTCGGTTTGCGACAACGATATTGGCAGATGAAGGGCAGACTGTGCCCCAGCGCCGATACCCGGTAATCTCGTTGAAGCCATTGAGCCAAAGGGTCTCCGCAAAAGTAGATGGTTCAGGGGGAATAGAGAATCTACTGCTATGACCAGGCCTACGTTGTTTCTGGGGGAATATTTAGGCAAAAATTGTTCTCGGCTTCTGTAACTCGTAGCCTGTGACTAGGCATGCTTCTATCAAATCGGACATTCGCTTGTCAGCCACTAATCAGCCACTTTCAGCCTTGTAATGAGCCCAGAGCCGGAGGGAGAGGATTTCACTCGGTTATTTATGTCGGAGATGCGTTGGAATGAGCAATATGTTGATTATTGAACTATCTTACGAGTGTGCTCGAATTGTGAGGCTAGTTCTACCACTTCCAAAAACATAACCTTAATCGAATCCAAAAACTACTCGCGTAAGGTAATTTCAATATCTCTTTTCTTATTCGTCAGCATGAGCAGCGCTATTCCTTATCACGCCTCTAAACCTGCTTTAACTCGGGTTGAGTTCTAAAAAGGGATGTGGCTGAAATCCAAGAAAATCCGTAGGTAAACAAATGTTCGGCTGAATATCGTACGAGCGAGAAGCTGAGGGAAGTCTCATGCACTTACAACTTCATGACACTTATAATTGAGATTATTATTTGAACCTTGGATCTTTTTAAAAGCACCCTGAGCACTGGGCTCGACGTCAAACTCGGACGTAATGTCTAATCCATTGAGCGCCGCAGGCCTTGTCCTCGCAACACTTATACTTCCTGCTCAAGACTTCATCAGCTGTTTGCTAGCATACACCACAGTTTCTGACCTTAGAGTAACTGGGATGTAGATTGGTCGCCCATTTTGGTTATTCCGACTTCAGCATACTCGGCTTCTAGTATGGTGTTAGAACTCGGACGTCTACTGCGATGGCATCACTGCCGAGAAGCTGTCTCAGCCGGTCTATAAGAGGGTCATGTCGACACTCATACAGATCAAGGACTTGCTGCAAGACACCGACAAACTTAGAAAGTATTATAGACTTCAGCAACTACTAGCAGTTGACATATCCGAGCCCCAGATATCTAGGCGAGAAATCAAGAGGCAAGCGACATTGGTCTTTCAAGTTTAGAAGATTTGCTCATTGCTTCGAAAATTAAAATAGGTCATCTTAGACGCCGATAGGTTTTCTAGCCTTGTACAGCAATTGACCCAATACAACGATGCGCCCTATTGATTCTCACCACTAATTCAGCGCGCTTCGCAAACCAGTGCGGCTGATGCTGAAGCTCTAGCTCTCGCCATAGTCAATGAAGGACGGAAGGGTGTACAAGATCTCCAGCGAGCCGTGGCAAGTACCAAACCAACTGCATCGACAAATCCTTCTGGAACCATTCCCACCAGCAATCTTTCCCCTCTTGCTGGAGTATTTATTCGAGGAAGGCCAGTAGTTGCGGCAGAGCATGGTCCAAATACACTTCTGCTCCACTTCGTGCCGGTGCCCGATTTGTACCTGAACTTTGGTCACTTTCAGATTCTAAACCTGCAAAATGATGCCCCTGAACGTCGATCTTGGGCCCAGTTTCTAGGGTATCCCGGTTATAGGTCTGCCTTAGTGATCCTCGAATGGCGGACCTACAACCGGAGAGAAGTTTTTGGGCCACTTAAGCAGGCCTTATAGGTTCGTATTGAGGTACTTACACGAATGCTGAAGGAAACTAAGAGACCCCCTGGTTTTCGCATACTCGACTGTCTTGGATATGTGGAAGACAACTCGCTGGCAAGATTCGGCGTTGCTTTCCGCTACCCATGCCCATATGTTCACAACGGATAGCCCTACTCTCCAAAGACACTACATCAGCTAATTGAACTTGGAGCTCGGCAGCAAAGGCTTCCCTTCCTTGGCGATAGATTTAGACTTTCCACCTTTCTTACTAAGTCCCTGTACGGACTCCACGCTAGTCGATGGCTACACAAAAGCATCAATTCGCATAATATTCTTTTCTTTGATCCACAATATGCCGGAGGCCCAAGTGCTTCCATACCAGCATAGCAATCTATGCAACCTGTGTATTTGGCCTGACCCATACTTCACTGGGTTTGTGTTGTCACGGCCTGACGACCCGGGAGCGATATCCGATAATAATTTTCCGAACACAAAAAATGATATATATAGCTATCCACATGTAGAAGGACTTGGGGGCTCAGCCATCGCGCCCTTTCACTGCCTTTACGACATCTACAGTCTTGGGACGGTTCTACTGGAGATTGGAACTTGGTGCAAGCTGAACAGTTTCTACCAGAACGGGCAAACAGGAACCTCTTTTCGTAAGTGACTCCTGAGCCGAAAGGTTCCCCTTCTTGGGGTATCAATGGGCGAGAAGTACATGAGGGCAGTACAAAACTGTAGGCTCAGGTCACGTGCCTAATTGGCTGTGCAGCTCTTGACTAAGCAGTCTCATGTACTATATATTCCCCCGCCGTACCTTGACCGAGAGGTTAAGGGAATACTACAGCGCACCATCAGTACATCTATCTATACCACCCTATACGGTCTCCACCCCCTCCTGCTTACAAAAATTGTCTAGAGTGCAAATTTAATAGTATGCAGCATTTTCATGAGCATAAACGAGATATAGAGGATTATGTTCCAAATTTGCATCGTAGCTTTTACTAGGAGGTCGCCAAAACTTTGAAAGAATGTAATTTGTAGTTACATCGTGCGCAAAAGATAGCTGAGTCTTTTTCAGTTGTCTTTGGAGAGGACACCCAGGCCCTGAAAGCCAAATTAAGCTATCGGGATTCGATTAATTAGCGGAATCGGGTAGGGAATAGCCAATTCCCATTCCTAACAGGTCATGATGCGGCTTCCTAGAATTTGCTCAAACTGATTGAAGGAACGATTGTGAACAGAAATTTGATGGACATTTTTCGGCTCAATGGTAGGTTTATGGAAAGGCCCCGCAAGGATCGACCTAGCTACCAATCCGGTTTAGGGAGCTCTTATTTAGCATTTCGATCAGCCTCCACAGCTGTTGCCTAATCCTCGACATGGACATGCTTTAACTTCAACAACCAAAAGAATGCTGCTATTTTCTTGTTACTGGTACAATGGCATCAAAGGCTGACCAAGAGTGTGTCTTTTTCCCACCTAAAGCATTCCAATCGGAATCACATGACTCGAGTATATATAGTATGGCACTCACCACATCATACCTCGTCACTGCATCTAGAGATCAAACCATCAGAGTATGGTCCCTCGAAACCCAGCGTCTGGCATATCCGCCCCTGAAAGGTATGTATTGTTGCTTCCTCTCAAGTTTCTGAGCCGCTAAAGTATTATAGCACACGTACAATCAGTACTATGTGTGTTGGCCGATGAATCCTTGGACATCATTTTCAGCGGCAGCGTAGACGGCCGTATTATCATCTGGCGCTTGTCCACAGGTGAAATCGTTCGCATTATCGAAATTGCACATTCGGAGTCCGTTCTCTGCATGGCAATATCTTCCAGCCACCTTGTAACGGGCAGCAAGGATAAGTCGGTAAAGATCTGGGATCTAGTTCAAATCACAATTCCAAACTCAAAGGAGGAAGTATATAGTGATAGTTCGGTGGCCACTTTAAATGGCCATACTGCGGCCGTGAATGGTGTGGCCATATCCGAGTCAAGTATAGTGACTGGTTCTGGAGATCGCACTATCCGAATATGGGACATCGAAACTCAGAAGTGCGTTAGAACCATCCCAGGCCACGAGAAAGGCATTGCCGCCCTTGGGCTTTCGCCTGACGGGTCAAAAATCGTATCTGGAAGCTCAGATGAAACTTTACGCATATTCGATATTCAGACGGGAGACGAGTTGTCTTGCTTAATGGGACATTCCAACTTGGTGAGAAGCCTGTGCATTGTCGTAGGAGATGGACTCTTTGGCATGAAGTATCTCATCTCTGGGGGCTATGACGAGTCGGTCGTTGTCTGGACTCCCATCATTGGGGTGGCAAATAAATGGGAAATTGTCAAGAAATTCAAGGTCAGTAAGGATTTAGCAATGATCGATGAAAACCCCGGCACCGTTGCTAGGGTCTTCAAAGTACTTTGTGACGGAAAGAGGGTTTTTTGTGCGAATCAGGGAAACTTTGCAATTTCGTGGCCACTTCCATAAGGAATACGTTGGCCATATTTTTGTTGGGAGTTATTGACTGCATATTGGCTTATCCTTATGGATTAAGCTTCATAATAAAGAAGAACTAGGAAACTATGTGGGTAAAAGAATAAAGCTGTGAAGAGCTCTATGCTCTCTGGAACTTTCGTTGAGCGTATGTTAAAGTTGTAATTCAATTTCTGGATCTTATTTACATGCCTTCTTTAGCAAAATAAATACCTGCTGCGACTAGAAAGAGGGTTTTCATCATAAATCTGCTAGGCGATATTGGTTCTTCATTTTCCCTTTCACGAGCTCGCCCGATGAGACGAGAATATTCTCCATCGTGTAGTAGGACTGTAGAGGGCCCTACGCGAATTCCATGTTTTAGGTGTGAAAATGCTATTCTCTACTTTCCTCGATAAAACTTAATTTCGTATCAAATACTTCTATCTAAAACATCTTACGCAATAGCTTCTATTGTCATGGGGATTTTTGGCTAGTCTGCCGAGCTGTATCAGATATCGACGTACGATATCACGGTCGATATCACGCCGGATATCACGCTGGATAT
>ML986912.1:0-28354 GCA_010094045.1 Lojkania enalia | reverse complement strand
TCGACGCCAGATTGGCCATGCTGGTCAGCGTGGAAGGATGGTCCGCTCCCAGCTTCTTCTTGCTCGTCTCCATCACTTGCACCTCCAGCTCTTCCGCTGCATCCCACCGCCCTTGATTCCGGTAAGTCGACGCCAGATTGGCCATGCTGGTCAGCGTGTCTGGATGGTCTGCTCCCAGCTTCTTCTTGCGAGTCTCCATCACTTGCACAAACAGCTCTTCCGCCTCGTTGTACCGTCCGTCGCTATATAGCGTTATGGCACATTTCCATGCTAACTCTAACCTGTCCCCGTCGTCTTCTTCGGCCAGACTGTATAACAGAATGTATTTAGCGTGTAGAAGTAATCTTCTCCACTTACTTCTATTGCTATAATTATGGTCTAGAAATACTCCTAGTAGCTGTGTGATAGTTATTCGGGTCTATTAGTCTAACCACCCCTATCTTTTTAGTAATTCCCGCAGAGTGCGATAAATAAGTTAATAAAGATTAAATGTAGATTTAGCAGGTCTTCTAGTAATAAGTATATAGCTGCTAAGAATTTTAATTGCATCTTTTCTCTTATTAGACGATAATATATGTAGAATATTAATAGGAATATCTTTTTAGTCTACGTAAGTAGTAAGAAATAGATAGTCTACTACTTGCGAATATTTCTAATAGATCTAATCTAGGGAGATAATAAGTATTATAGTTATAGGGGATTTCCTTAGTACTATATCTTTAGGCAATTTGGTGTTATATCTTAGAGCCTCTTCCTCTTCTACTTACTTAGCTACTTACAGCCGGTAGTTCTATAGTATAATATTTACCCTATTACTCTTATTTATATTAATATAGGCTGCTGCTTAGATAATTACTAGTAGTAGATAGGATAGCTCTTATAGTAAAAGCTCTACCTTATACTATTTAGTTATTAAGTCTTAATTATTTAAATAGTTCTTTAATATCTTTTAGACTATATCTAGTATTATTTCTCTAATATTAACTAACTAGACTAAGCTATTTTCCTATACTAGCTTCTTAGTAGTATCTCTATTAGTTATTATTAAGATAATAGAGTATAGTATTAACTATAGTAGGTAATTAGTTAGATTAGTAGTCTATAATATAGATAGTCTATTAGATTGTAGATAGACGCTGTCTATATTATCTAGAATTAGTAGTAACTACTCTACTATCTTCCTACTTAGATAGTACTTTACTAGCTACTTAATATTAGTTTTCTTATTATTCTAGCTACGAATATTAAGCTTTTTAGTAATATTTAAATAACCTTAGTCGAACCTATCTATATTATTTATATCTATCTAGAAGACTAAGTAGCTCCTTTTCTTTCTTCTTATCTAATATATAAACTCTAGCGCTAGCTATAATTTTCCTATTCCTCTAGGTCCTATAATTACTATAAATCTAGTTACTTCGTCTCTAAAGAGCCTTTCTTCTAATTTAGTAAGCTTAGACTCTTAACCTATAAAATTATCGTTCTAAGTAAACGGAATAATAGCTAGTATACTACTACCTAACTCTATTTCTAGTTAGAGTTTTTAGAGCGTATTCTCCTTTCCCTTACTATATAAGGGAGTTAGAGAAATATTAAGAATTCTAAAGAGGTAGTATATACTATTTTCTTCTTCGGTTATTTTATAATTACTAGCCTATTCCAGCCGCTTAGATGTTATAAAATCGTCTAGTAGAGAATTCTATAATACCTTTAGCAGGAGGCCTATAATCTTATATACTATCTACTTAAGAGTAGATCTATTACCTATTTACTACTCTTTATAAGAAAAGAACTTAACTAATTTTAGAGTAATAAGCTCTTATAATATCTAATCTTAAGTAAACTATTTACTTTATTAAAATAATACCTCCTAAATACTTAACTGCAATATTTATATTACTATAAATAGTAAAATATTATCTAGAAATATATAGTATTTTACTATATTTTCGTACTAATTAAATATTAAATTAATAGCTTTTAAGCGTTTATAAATATTCTATTTATCGATATAATATATATTAATCTAGAAGTACTATAGTTAGTTCTAGACCGCCTATTTCGCATAGAATTTAATCTTTCTATAGCCCTACTTCTTCCTCTAGTAATTATTATTAAGGTCTACGAAGAGAACCTTATTATCTCTATCCTATCTATATAAAAGAATAGCATATAGTAGAATATACTTTCTACTAAAGTTGGTTAGAACCAGTTTCTCTAAACTAAAGTAAAGAAGTCTTATTCTAGTAAGGCTAGTATAAGATAACAAGTAAACGCAGATAATTTAGGGTAGAAACTTAATAGGAATAGATAGGTAGAAATTGTAGGTATTATAGAAGCGGCTAAAAGATATATTACAGTACCTGCTAACTATAAATTTAGCCTTTTAAGATAGTACACGTAATAGCGTTTAGGTAATAGTATTAATAAGCTTAAGCTCTAGTGCTATATATATACTGTAGCAGTAAAATAAAAATATTATCTATTAAGTAGTACTGCAGTAACTAATTATACTCTATATAAGATAATACTTATAGTTACTACCGCTAGTATATATATATATATGTGTGTATATATATATATATTCTATTATAGCTATATACTCTATAAGTATAGGCTGTTATAAAGCGCCTACTATATATATTCTACTTCCTTATACCTGCTCCATTTTAAAAGCTAACTATAAGACCTACTTATCTAATACTTAACTCTATACTTAATAAAGGAAAGAAAAGGAAAGTAATATACTACTATATATAGGATAAGTTATATAGCTAGTTATAGCCTTACGTCTGTAGAGTATTTCCGGCGTTATACACCTCTTAATTAGTAGTATACTAGCCGAGGCGCGTTTATAGATAGCTTATTATTCTACGCCTACAAGGTAGAAGAGGAAACCTTTAGCTGCCTCCACTTATCTGCTTCCCTTTTATCTCTACTTACTTTATCTTATACCTTTAGTTGTAGCCGTCCTATACTCTTTACAAATTTAATTATCGCTCTAACTACTTCTATATCTAGCTTCTAGTACTAAATCGGTCCGTTTATACTCTACCTGCTTCTCTCTTATCTACTCGAGTACCCTCCCAGCATATATAATAGCTTGCTAAACCGCTATCCGTGCTACTATTATAGCTTAGCTCTTTACTATCTCTACCTTCTATATAAGAAGAGAAAGTATACTATTAACTCTTTATATCTACACTCGTATACTATAGTATCTATAGCCTTAATCTTATAGAGATACTTGTTAAGGAATATCTTACCCGTCTATAGCTGCGTGATAATAGCCGCCTTATTACTGTTTAGCTATTAGTATATCTCTACTAACTTACCTAAATAGAATACTACATTAATCTTCTACGTAAACTTTCCCTTCTCTTTCTACTTTAGTAGGGGCGGTTCTATTATTATATTAGCTCTTTCTAGTACCAACCGTATTAGATATTATAGTACTCTATCTTACTGTAATAGCTGCTCGCTTTCTTCTCTCGTTACTTCCTTTGCCAGTCTATCTACCTACTTATTTCCCTTAATCCCTATATATCCTGGGATCTAATATAGTATAGTATTAGTTATCTAAAGTTTCTTAATAATCTCTATTATAGTAATTTAACACGCACTAGCTTGCTAACTATATACTAATAGAAGTACTAATTATAAGTTAGAGAAGATCCTAATACTTAATACTAGTATAGGCCGACCGTCTCTATCGAGGGCTATATATAACAGGCTCTACGGCTAGTTAGTAGTTTTACTAATTACTAGTAGTTCGGTTAGGTGTATATCCGCCTAGTCTAAACTTACTACTATCTTTAAGACGCAAATTTACGATAGTCTAGCGTATACTCTAATATCTACTCTACTATTCTATACTAATACATCTATATATATATCTACCTATTCTAGCTAGTAGTCCTTTATAACAGCTTATGCCCGCTCTTTATTCTTATATATTACTACCTCAGGTTGTTCTACCTACAGCAGGTATGTATATAGTTTAACTTTAAGTACTATATCTATCCGGACGTCTATATATATCTCTACTACTCTTATAAATAGGGATTAATACTTTATATATAGTTGTTGTTACTTAAGTATCTAGTAGGAATATAACTAACCTAGTTTATAGATTAAGACCTAGAATGTAATTGTTTACTTCCTTAGTCTCTGTTCTATAGGGAGTAGGCCTACCTCTACCTCTACTACGGATAGAGCTACTATATAGAATCCTCTAATTACTACTTATACTGTAATCCTTTACAACTATAAAAGAAGCTACTTTATATTATATATTGCAATTAGGTACTATACTAGTAACACGTAATCTACTACTAGTAGTACTATACTCTATACCAGCTACTTAACAGCTACTACTAGTAAGGAGGATAGCCGAGCCGTACTAATATAGGGCTTATAGGGTAGCGAATTCTATAGGAGAATTAATTAAGTTAGTTAACGAGAGGTATAACTAGGTTAAAGCTGGTTAATATATATTAGCTAACTAAAGTTTATCTTTATACTACTCTCAATCCTAAGCTAGATTAACTTATATTCTAGAGCGTTTATGTATTATATATAGCCCTAGATTAATAGTAAATTACTATCTTATATTAGTTAGAATCTATAGTTCGCTTCTACTAGAAGTACTAATTAATATAGCAGCCCGTTATAAATTTACCCGCCTTAATAGGGCTAGAATCTAGAGTAAAGCAGGTTGGTACGGATGATAGATGATAATAGAAATAATTAAAGCTAGAGCGGAAAACCTAATAGAATAAAAGAGAAGACTAAGAATAAGATAATAGACTAAAAGTTCTCGGCGTTAGTACTAGTATAGATATTATAGAGTAGCTTACCGGGCCTATTAACACCCGAGGTATAAGAATAATTAAATTAAATCGAATTAAATTTACCTATAATAGCGCGTATAAGGCTAATAAAAAGTTCTAAATATTAGAGGAAGGCTTTAAAGCTTAGATAAGATTATTTACGAAATTTAGAATAATAAGAATATATAGTTAATACTATAGGGGGAGAAATCTATTATACTAAGATATTATATAGATTAGGCTAGGATATAAGGATATAAACGTAATTTTTAGTTAGAGTAAATTATAGATACTTAGAATTAGCTATAATAGATTATTCTTGTAAATCTATAGTAATATTTATTATATGTATAGGTTTTCTGATTACTATAAGTTAAAGTACTCCTCGTTTATCTCGCTATATAGTATATCTTACTATATAGGGATATATCTTATATATTAGCGTATGCTAATTTACCTATAGAAAGTTCTTATAAAACTAGAAGTAATAAACTAAGAGTGAAAAGAAATAAAGATAATTAATTAAGGCGCAAAATTAAGTAAATTATAAGCTAAGTTTCTATAAAGAGCCCCTCTTATAGCGCTTACAGCTCTTATATAGTAGATTTTAATCTTTAAGATTAAGTATTAAAGACTCCTTTTAAACATATAGTAATAGATAAATTCTTCTTAAATTTCTTTTAGAATCTCTAGTTTACTTCTTTTAGACGCTCTAGTTCTATTTCTATATGCCGTTAGCGTTCTAGTTTAGCTGATACCTATATTCTTAATTCCTCTATTATATAACTTAATAGGGCGTTCTTTTCTTATAGCTAATCAACTAGAATATTAAAACTAATCTCTATTTTACTAATAGTAGATACTATAGTACTATCTAATATACTTAAGCTATTAGTAGAATTTTCTTATTTAGCTAGAATAGCCTTAAAAGTCTTCCTAATACTTTTATATAGTTCCTTATATATACTAATAGAATAATTACTTATATTTTTTAAGAATAAGTATTTTTTCTTAGAAAGAAATCTTTAAGTATATAGATTATCTAGGCTAGAAAGAAGACGAACTTAAGCTAGCTCTATAATAATACTAAACCTACTTTCTAGAACTTATTAACTTCTCTAAATATAAGAGCTAGTTTATATTATATATATATATTAATAGTTTCTTATAGTATTTTATCCTCTACTTTTATTATTCTAGATTACTTATACGTATTAGAGCTATAAATTAATAGAGAATTTAGATTACTATAGAGATAAGTTACGTAATTTCCTCCTTAAAATCCGTATTATATTCCTATTATTTAGGGCGCTAAAATAGCCTCTTATTATTATTAGGAATGTTTTAAACGCTTAGCTGTAACTAGCTATAAAATTCTTATATATAGAATAGAAACTAGTTTTAATTACTATTAAAAGCTATAAACTTAATAATATAATAATTATCTTAATTAAGCTAATATAATAGTATAGAATAAGTTTAGTAATTGTTAATAATATTAATATATATATAGATTCTATATTATTTAAAAATTAAAATATTTTAGACCTATTTTAGAAAATAGAGGCTTTTATTATATTAGGAGGAGGTTAGATATAAATTACTATAGTAATATTATTAAAGATATTAATATTACTTTATTTAGTTCTATTAGTATTATTAACTAGAAGTTTTTAATAGTATATTTAAAAACTAACTAGGCTAAACTACTCTAAATTATTATTACTATATACTTTATACTAGCTACTTAAATAGTAGTTAAATCTATTATTAGTATCTTTAAATATAAGTATATTAATATCTTAAATAATAAATAGTTAAATTTATCTATCTTTCTACTCTTACTTTATATATCTAATACTTTACTTAATTATAGCTCTAAAAGTATTTAATACCCGTATACCCTAATATTTAGCTCTACTATTATCTATAAATAGTTTACTAATCTATTTTTCTTACCCTATAAATCTTTTAAATACGCCTATAGTCCTTTCTAATAGGTATTATAAACTAAATACTATTAACCGCTCCGGCCTATAATAAACTATTACTTACTATAGTAGAAGAATAATATAGAATAATAGGTTTAATTAAGTAAGCTTAGTATAGTAGAAATAATATATATTAGATAAGGGTAATATAAAGAATATTATCTCTATAGATAATATAATAATATTATTATCTTATCCTCTATTTATCTAATACTGGCCTAAATACTTCTATATAATCTAGAAAGTCTAAATTAAATCTAGTAATATATTTAATTAAAACTTTATAGGTTAAACTAATATCTATATATTAACTAGTAGTAATAAATTATTAAAGCTCTAATATAATTTCTATACTATCTATATTTAATATTAACTATATATTAAAACTATTTAAATTTATAAAAACTTTCTATATATACCTACCTTATTACTATAATCTAAGTAGAATATTCTACTAATATTTAACGTTTAATCTTTTTTAGTAAAGTTTTCTATACTACCTAATTAATCTATTTATTAGCTTATTATTATCTAGATAGTTATTAACGTCTCTATTCTCCTTCTAATACTATATTTAATAATCTAACCTTTATAAAGGTTTAGGTTAGATTAGATTAGCTTTATAAAAGTTATAGAGCTTATATAAGCTATTTTTAAAATTAGCTATATTATACTACTTTAGATTATTATTAAAGCTAAACTATTTTATATAATATTTAAATTTTCCTCTAAAAATATAAATCTCTAGAATTTATTTAACCTTATATTTATCTTCTTTATCTCCTTAGGTAGAGAGGGCTAGATTAGACTAGGGGAATATTACTAGAGTATACTTATACTAAAATTTAGAATATAGCTTCTTATAAAAGTTTATACTCTAGAAATTATTATTTTACTTATTTATCTTAATATTTATAATTTCCGAAAATATAGTATTATCTATTTATCTATTAGATTTTATAGCTAATTACTTTCTAGATAGTTAATTTTACTAATATACTTCTAATTATTAGCTCTATTACTAAAAATATCTTTATTATTAAAACTATTCTTTAATTCGCTATACTATAAGAATAGTAGTATATTATCTTTACTTTCGTTTTAATCTAATATAATTTCTAAGATTAGTAAGAAGCTTAAGGTAGTAGAAGACGGGGCTTTAAATAGAGTAGAATAGGATGTTAACCTTTTCTCTTAATTCTAAAATATATTACTTTTATTAATAAATTTATATTTTAGATCTTCCTTCTATTTTAATAGCTACCTCCTACTAATATATATCTACTTAGCTAGTCTAGCTTTCCTTTTACCTACTAATCTAAGCCTTTTAAGAGTACTCTTAAAATTAATATAATAGACGTCTTTAAAATAAAACTAGAGCTTCTATAATAATATAAATAATTCTCTATAATAGAGTTTATATAGAGGGTATACTAGTAATTTAGAATTTTTAGAATACTAATTATAAATATAGTCTTTCTATTTAGCTATCTTAGAGAACTACTGTATTTATATTTTAGGGAGTAGGAACTTATTACCTAAATAGTTAGGATAGAACTTTAGAGTAGTAAATATTCTTCTATAAATTAGTAGGTTATATTATATAGAGATTATTTTAGGTTTATCTAAATAGGTTTAGTAATAAGCGTTCTATTCCTTTTAGTTAATAAACTATCTACTATAGAAGAAGTAAAACTTTATAAACTTATAACTTTTCTTAAATTACTTTTAATAGTAACTATAAATATATTTCTACTATATAGTAGCTAGTTAACTATTAAAAATTCTCTAATTAGATATTATATTATAAATAATAGATAGAGCGTACCTATTAATCTTTTAAGTAAAGCCTATTTTTAGATAGTAGTATTTATCTACCTTAAAACCTGGTTAGAATTCTACTTCCTCTTCTTATAAATAGAACTTAATTAGATTTTAAAAGATAGTCTTACCTAAATTACTATATATAGTAGCTTTAATAAATATACTAGACGCTAGATAATTATATACTAGTATAAGTTTATACGCTTATTAGAATATAGTTCTATAATAGCCTATATATTCTTTTATATAGACGTTAACTTTACTTATAAATTAAGTAGGCTATTCTCTCTAATATTTATAAAGCGCTTTAAAAATTAGCTTTTATTTCTAGACTTATAGCTCCTTATATTTATTTTTTAATAAAGTATTATTTAAAGAAAGATTTTTAAATTTTACTTTAATATCTTTAAACTTAGTATTTTACTTAAGCTTATACTACTTCTCTACTAGTAATAATTACTATAGCTCTAAGTTCTAAGTAATAAGTAAGAAATAGAAAAGGTCTATAATATCTATATAATAGTCTTTATTTTAGAAGAAAGTTATCTAGCTATCTACTCTAGTATTATTAGCTATATAATAATTATAGTATACTGCTAGGTTATACTATCTATTCTATTTTATTTTTATATCCTACAAATAATTTCTATCTATATATAGTATAAGTAAAATATATAAAGTACTATAGAATAGTATATATACTAGTAAGGATTAAACCCTTTACTCTAAAATTATATACTATTAGGGGTTTATTATAACTAGCTTTAAAACCCTATTCTTAAAGATATTAGCTAAATATACTTATAGTTTCTATCTTCCTATTACTTCTCTTAAAAAATAGTATATTCTAGACGTTTAGATTTTAGTAGAGTTAAATTATTTATTTGTCTTCTAAAGGTTCTAATACTAGAACCTTATTTATTAACTTATAATCTCTAAATATATTTCTTATAATATATATAGTAACTATTATAAGTATTAGATTATAAAATAGCGGGCGAGTTTTAACTCTTTTATATAATACGTACTCTAGTCTATTCTATAATTAAAGCTAGGCGTATATATAATAAAGATTAGTTTTACTTCTTATCTAGAGTAAATATTATATACTTTATATCTTATTAGAGTTATATAGTAAATTCTATATTACTATACTTATTATAAAAGATAGTAAAGATTATATCTTAACCCGTTACTATTAGTTTATATAAGCTACTTTAAGATAGACTTACCTAAAAATATAAGCTTCTACTAGATTTAAAATAATATATAGATTCTATATATTTGCTAATTTTTAAAGTACTAAAAATATAAGCTATAGTAAAAGTCTATATCTCAACTTTATACTATAGCTTTAAAAGTATAAACTAATCGTTCTTCTACTATTATATTCTTAGGTAAAGAAAATAAATTTATAAGCTATATTACTGCAACCTCTTTCTATAAGATAGTTTAAGAATATTATATAGTTTATACTTAATAAACTATCCTATATAATTAGTATTAATACTATATATTATATAACTAGCTGTAGTAGACTTATATTTAAGGTAGATAGTATAACAATCGAGCTTATTACCTTTACCTCTCTATTCTTCTCCTTATTTTCCTATTCTTCCTCTATCCTAGCTTATCTCTAGCTAGTAGTAAAGTCTTTATAGTACTAGACTATAGTTTATAAGCCTAGCTTTTTATTATTATACCTACCCTTAATTCTAAATATAATAGATATAATATAGCTCTTAGATATCTTAATATTATCTAGACTTATTCTTAGATTTAACTTCTTATATCTAGTATTAAAATTTTATATTAGTAAGGTATATTAGGCTTAAAAATACTATTATAAACTTACTAATTCTATAGTACTAATATATACTTATAGTTTTTCTTTATCTTTAGCTAAAGTTCTTTTAAAACCTATTTTCTGTTAATAATATCTTTCTTCTTTTCTATAGCTATATTCTAACTAGTATACTTAAAGAAGGCTTCTAGCGAAATCTTCTATAGTATTATAATAGTATAAGAAACTATAAGAAATTGTAATAGTATAGGTAAGATAATAGGTCTAAATATAGTACGAATCTACTTAGAAGTATATAGGAGTACGTAGGAGATTAGGGACCTGAGAATTCTATTAACACCTATAGGCCTTATATAAAAGGATATAGAAAAACTACTAAACTACTTATAAGGGAGTGTACAACTATATACGGATAGGAAAAAGGGTAGAACTAGGGGTAGGATAAGATAAGCGAAAAGATAAAGCTTTTCGTAGAACGATTTCTTTGTATTGTTACAGAAATAGAATAATAAATAGTATAAAGTTCTAAAATTAATAGTAATATTATTAAGAAGATAATAGTATTATAATAATAGCTGAAGTAGTTAAATAGGCTTAATCTAATAGTATAATAGTACCTTTATAGTATAAAAGTATAGTATAAGCTACTTTAATAAGAAGAGATAGCTCTAATATTATAAGATATTTAGGGGGGTAAAGAGGAGACTACGTATAGTAAGAGGGCCTATTTTATCTCTAGTACTAGGGGGCCTATTTTATCTCTAGTACTAGGGGGATAATTCTATACCCTTTCTTCTTTTAAAGTACGTCTTAGAGCTTAAAACCTACTTTAAAGTATCCTTCTTATCTAAATTTAACGGAATTATAAGAGCCTATCTAACTTATAAATAAGTATAATTAGCTATTAGAAGAGTATAGAATAATATAACTAAGTAGTAGATAAGTAGTTTAAGGGGTAGGTAAGCCGAAGGTAATAAATACTTAAGTAAAATAGTACTACTTACTAGCTATAATAGGAAAGAGAGTACTAGAGAAATTTAACTAACTACCTAAATAGTTTTAGACTTAGAAAAGGCTATTTTAAATAAAACTAGTTTTCTACTATAATAATTTATAGTATTAAATATTTAATATATAATATATAATATATTCTACTATTAAAGTAGCTAAACTATTAAAGCAGCTACTTTTTCTTAGTATTATAAATACTATGTATGAACTATAATAAATCTATAATATAACCTTCTATTAATTTAATAAGAAGGTAGAATTAAGCTTACCTTATAAGTATATAAATTAGGCTAGTTTAAGAGCGTATAATACGCTACTATAGCTTTTAATATATAATATTAACAACTTTCTACTTAATTTTATAGAATTGTGTTTCGCCCTTATATATAACTAAATTACTAGAAGCTTATATTAACTAAAAAATAAATAATTGTATAATATATTTTTAACCTTAATTTATAAGAATTTACACCCTAGTTATATAAGGTAGTAGATATAGTAGATAAACTATTAGACGTATATAGTAGAATATCTATAAAAAAGAATTAGTCTAAACAATTTATAGCGCGTATAAATAAGCTTAAAATAGCCTTTAATTAAGTAAAAGATTACTAAAGAATAAAATAAGAGAATTTAAAGGTTATTAATATATAGTTTAAACTTATACAGGATATAATTGTAAAATATAGTATATATAATAATAATATCTACAACTTTAATAAAATAGGCTTTTAGATAAATATTATTAATACTATAAAGGTTATTATAGGTTTAGAATATTATATAAGATCTACTCTTATATAATTAGATAATTATAAGTAGGTTATAATTATCTAGAGTATCTATACTACTATATATATAACTCTACTATTTATTATCTATAAAGAAGTAGGTATATTATATAATTAGAAAATTTTAGTTTCTAAGAACAGTTAGATAAATAATATATTTAGTTTTAAGTAGTTAAAGTACTTTAATAAGTATATAAAGATATATTAGATAGAATTATATAGACTACTTATTTTAAACAACTATAAAAGCTACTTTAACTAAGAATTTAAAAATTATTACCTTATATAAAAGATTCTAACACTTTATATATCTTTTTATTTATTATATATACTTTAGCTGCTTAATATAGTTTACTTCTTACTATTAAAGCTGAAATACTTATAGTATATATAAAATTTAGCGCGCCGATACGTCTACTATATTAATAAAAAAGGCTTTCTTCTAACCTTTAAGAACGCGTTTTTTAACGTATTTACGTATAAGAACTATTAAAAAGCCTTTAAAGTAATAAGAATTGTTTCTCTAAACGCGTAGGTTATATTAGATTATTTTAATATATAATTTATTAGATAGAGGGCTTAAAGTATATTAAAGTTATAGAGGAAGCTATATATATATAAGCATGCTAAGGTACTAATATAATTATATACGAGGGCAAACACTATAAAAGTACCCTCTAATATACCCCCTAGATTAAAGGACGTAAAAGGGAATTACTATACTATCTCTCCTTATTATTACTCTAAATTCTATCTCTTACTCTATAACTCCAGCTTAGTAGCTCTTAGTTAATAACTCTAGCTTAATAGCTCTCACTCGATGGCTTTAATTTAGTAGCTCTAGCTTAATAGCTCTAGCTTAATAGCTCTAGCTCGATGGCTCTAGCTTGGTAGCTCTAGCTTGATAACTCTGGCTCAATGGCTCTAGCTTGATAGCTCTAGCTCGGTAGCTCTAGCTCGATGGCTCTAGCTTGATAGCTCTGGCTTAATAGCTCTAGCTTAATGGCTCTAGCTTAATAGCTCTAGCTCGATAGCTTTAGCTTAATAGCTCTAGCTCGATGGCTCTAGCTTAGTAGCTCTAGCTTGGTAACTCTAGCTTGATAGCTCTAGCTTAATAGCTCTAGCTCGGTGGCTCTAGCTTAGTAACTCTAGCTTAATAGCTCTAGCTTGATAGCTCTAGCTTAATAGCTCTAGCTTAGTAACTCTAGCTCAATAACTCTAGCTTAATAGCTCTAGCTTAATAGCTTTAGCTTGATAGCTCTAGCTTAGTAGCTCTAGTTTAATAGTTCTAGCTCGGTTTAGTTGTTGGGGTTAGTTATATATTAAAGGCGTCCTCTATAAATAGAGGTAACGTTCTAGATATAGTCGGTTTATAAGACTTTACCGGCTTGTCTTCTACTGTATTATATAGGGATCCTCTTATATAAGAGGTTCTTTCTATCTCTTATAGAGTATACAACTCTAGTACTTACCGTGATAGAAGTGTCGCGTCTAAGGGTAGTAGCATAAGCTAAACTTAATATTAACTAGGTACTGTTTTAGGCTACCTACTAATCGACGGGTTGCGGGCTTTAAGCTAGGTAGGTTTCTTAGCTAGCTGCTATTACGTATAAAGATACTACAACTATATAATAGCCGCGATAGATACTAGACTAATATACTAGCTGCGGAAGCTTCTCTACTAGGACTATACCTATTAGATTAATAATAACAAGTTATAGAGGAAACCGCGCGTAGAAGCGAGTAAGGACTTATAACCTATTAAACGGAGGGCTTAAGGTATATTAAAGCTATAGAGGAAGCTATATATATATAAGCATGCTAAGGCACTAACACGATTATATGCAAGGGCAAATACTATAGAGGTACCCTCCAACATAATTATATACCCTACTAGAACTACTTTTATAAGAAGACTCTTAATAATTTAAAACTCTAAGTAATATATATAAATTTAGATTATAATTAATACTTATATAAAAGTCCTTTATATAATTATTAAAAGAGGTATAAGAAGAATTCTTACAGCTTATAAAAAGTACTAAGTTAATACTATATTAGAATACGCTTTTTTAAACTTATAACTCTAAGCTTAAAAGGTAATTAAAAGAAGTAACTAAGTATAAAATATATAAAAGAAAGTATATTTAGTATAATAGTATAGTATTATATAGCGAGGGATCTTTATATATAGCTACTAAAATATCTATAAACTCTTAACCCTTTAAAAAGACTTATAGTACTAATATTTAAGAAAGAGCTTAACTAGCTTAATACTACTATAGTAACTATAGTAAGACTAGATATAACGCTTATACGTACTAAAAGAATAGTAGGGAAAATTCTAAATTAGATAAAAGTATATTATATATAGAATCTTTTATTAGTATTAAGTAAATTAACTTTTTATATATAGTATTTATTATGCTAAGAAAAAGTAGCCGCTTTAATAGTTTAGCTGCTTTAATAGTAGAATACGTTAATAAATATATAACGTACAGTATAAGCGAGCTAATTACCTAAGCGAGCTAATTATAATACTAAAACTCTACTAAAATCGCGATAATTATACTTTATAATATTATACTATAACTAACAACTGTAGAATTAATTTAGAAAGAAGCTAGAATATAGCTTATACTTTAAACTCTTTAACAAGATATAATACTAATTATATATCGCGTTGCATTAATCTATAATATCTCCTAAAATATACTTAGTATATAAAGGTAAAGAACAGCTCTATAACGCGATTGCCGGCCTAATTTAATAAAGCTTAGTAAGACTAAGGAGTAGGTAATTGTTCAGTATATACTAGATCTAAATATAAGAGGATTTCTGCTGCAGCTTACTGCTATTTAAAATATAGCTAATTTACTGCTAGCTGTACACTCTACTAGCTAGGTTAGAAAGAACTAGGTAGAGAACTTTATTAAACGTACGCCTAAGCTTAAGGTTAAATTTAATTAAAAGTACGACTATTTAAGAACTAAATATAAGAATCCTAAAGTTATAGAAGGCTAGTTCTACCTTATATAGAATATAAAGGCTAAGTACAATATTATTAATAAAGATATATACAACTTCGACAAATTAGGCTTTATAATAGGTGTAATATCGATAGAAGTAGTAGTTACTAGCTCTAAGAGATAGAATCGACTAAAGCAGCTCTAGCTAAACAATTACGAGTGGACTACAGTTATCTAGAGTATTAACGCGATAGGATAGGTAATACTACCTTTTATTATCTTTATAAGCACCTACCACCTCTCTATATAGTATAAAGAAGATAATATTCTACCAACCTAGGCTATACAGGTTACTAATAACAGCTGGACGATAAATAATATTAATATTAAGTAGTTAAAGCACTTTATTATATATATAAAAGATTATACTATTAATACGTATTAATTACTAATTCTTAATAGCTATAAAAGCTACGACTTGCTTAAATTTAGGCAGCTCTACGAGGAAAAGAATATTATTACTCTCTATATACCTCTATATTCGTTGTACCTACTGCAGTTACTAGATATAGATTATTTCTTACCTTTAAAGACTACGTACGGGCGCTAAGTTAAGCAGCTAATATGCGGTTATATTAACTACATTATAAAAATTAAGTTCTTACCCTACTTTAAAGCAGCTTTTAACGCAGCAATTACGAAGAGTAATATCTTAAATAGCTTTTAAGGCGCTAGCCTAGTTCTATTTAACCTAGATATAGTACTATTAAAGCTTAAAGTTCGACTGTATATACTAACACCTCTTATAGTTAAAGATACCCCTTAGGAGTTAAAAATACTAAGTAATCCTATCGAATTTAGGTCTTAATCTACATACGTTCAATTAAGAGTTTAAAAGTACTTAAATAGCTTACCTATTTTAATAGTAGAGGCGTTTAAACAGTTTATAAAGGGTGCTATATATATAATACATAAAAACGTACTATTATATACTTAGGTTACTAAGCTTTAAGCAGCTAATAAAGCTGCTATATAATATCGATCGTATAAAAGAAAGTGTATATAGAAGGAAGGTAATTTAACAATTGAAAAAGGCGCTTAATTAACTGCTCTAAAAGATTTTAGCGCTCGTACTAATAGGAAGAAGGGTAGGAAGAAGACGCGTGTTAATAGAGACTAGCTAACTTAAAAGCACTGTAGGTAGTATAGTAAGACTGGGTATAACTCGCGGACGTGTAAAAATAATACTATAGATATAGAAGAATAGGCTACTATACTATATAGTACGATAGAATATAAGAAAGTATAATATTTTACGAAAAGTAGTCGCGATTTTAGTGTAGTCTTAGCATTATAATCAGCTCGCTTAGATAATCAGCTTACTTGTGCTATACGTTAATATATAATTATTTCTTATAATTATAGAAGAACTTTATAAAATACTTCTATTTTAACTTTATACTCTAGTACTAAGAACCCTACTCTAATTTTAATCTTAATACTAAAAATTTCTATTTAACTTATATTTTAATATTAAAAATTCTACTTTAATTTTAACTTTAATATTAAAAATTCTAAATCTAATTTTAATCTAGATAAAATATTATATACTGTATTTACTAGTCTAGATATTAGTAAGAATTAATAAATAGCTATTTTAATAGAAAGTAGATAATCTATAATAATATTAAGTTAGTTAAATATAACTAATATAAAAAAAGCGTTAATAAGTAATAGAATAGATAATATAAGATAAATATTATAAATATAGAATATTAAGAGGTATTACTTCTATAATTAGGACTTAATCTAATATTAGCTACTATATAGGTTAATTTAGATAAGAACTAATAAGATAATAATAGATAGAAGTATATTAAAAACTAATTATTAGATAGTAAGTAGTAGGACTATAGAAACTAGGGAGATAATTAGCTAGATAATAAGATATAACATAACTTATATATATAATAATAGTAGAAGTATTAGATATAGTAGAATAAACCTAATAGACCTAATAAACCTAATAAACTAGACTTAACAGTCTTAAACTTAACTATATAAGATAAAAGATCTTTTTAATAGATTAAATTCTATATAGTTATTTTTATAAACTTATTTTATTACTTTATTAGACTTTTAAATATACTTATTATATTTAAAGAACTAATAATCTTAATATTCTCTCTTTACTAAAGTTACTACCTTTAACTAATCTAATATAAATAAGGCTCTAAAATATATATAACTATAATAGCGGTTATTATATATACTAGTAGTATATAAATTAGTAATATAATAACTATCTAATATTAAAAGAATAGGAACTATCTAAAGATATCTATTATATTATAAAGTTAAGTTATAATAACCTAAAAGTTATAAGTTCTAGAAAAAACTATAGTATAAAAAGTATAGAAATAGAAAACCTATATTATATAGATATAATATAAGCTAGCTATAGCTAGAGCTAACCTAGCTAAAACTAAATAATAAGTATAGGCTAAAATAGCTTTATTAAAGAAGTTTAATAGTAAAAAAAAATATATTAACTCTTTTCTTATATTAATAAAACTATACTTTAGGTTTAATAGTAAAATCTTCTTTTTAGATAAGAATAAGATTTTAGTTATAATAATAAATATAGAGGAGATACTACTAATATAAGCCGAACTATTTATAGTAGACTAACTAAAGAATAGAGGTAATATAAAGAAGATTAGAGAATCTATAAATAAACTTTTTAAGAACTAGAAAAATTTAAAAATAAGATTTAAAATATTTTTAGAAAAGTAGATATAGAATAAAAAATATAAAAGAAGTTATTAAAGTTAACCTAAATTAAAAGGGTAATAAATTATACTATAGAGTTTTAGAAACTTAGTACTAGGCTAGGATAGGATAATAGTATATTAGTAGAAATCTTCTATAAAGGGCTTAAAAATAAGGTTAAAAACGACCTAGCTAGAAAAAAAAGGTTAATAGAGCTATTAAAAATAATCGAATTAGTAGTTAGAATTAATAACTATTAGTATAAGTAGGAGATAGAGAAATAATTTTAGTTATAAGTATTTATACTAACTAAAAAGGAGAATAAGATAGTATTATAAAATAGTAATCTAATAGTTTTTAGAAAAGTTAAAAAGGATAAAAGAAAGAACTATTAATAATTAAGGATAACGTATAGTATAAGTAAGCTAATTATAATATTAAAACTCTACTAAAATCGCGATAATTATACTTTATAATATTATACTATAACTAATAACTATAGAATTAATTTAGAAAAAGCTATAATATAGTTTATACTCTAAACTCTTTAATAAAATATAATACTAACTATATGTTATATTATATTAATTTATAATATCTCCTAAAATATACTTAGTATATAAAGATAAGAAATAGTTTTATAATATAATTACTAGCCTAATTTAATAAAGTTTAGTAAGACTAAGAAGTAGATAATTATTTAGTATATACTAGATCTAGATATAAGAGAATTTCTACTATAGCTTACTACTATTTAAAATATAACTAATTTACTACTAGCTATATACTCTACTAGCTAGAGTAGAAAGAACTAGATAGAGAATTTTATTAAATATACGCCTAAGCTTAAAGTTAAATTTAATTAAAAATACAACTATTTAAGAGCTAAATATAAAGATCTTAAAGTTATAAGAGGCTAGTTCTACCTTATATAGAATATAAAGGCTAAGTATAATATTATTAATAAAAATATATATAACTTTAATAAATTAGACTTTATAATAGATATAATACTAATAGGAATAGTAGTTACTAGCTCTAAAAGATAGAATTAACTAAAATAGCTCCAGCTAGATAATTATAAATAGACTATAGTTATCTAGGGTATTAATATAATAGGATAGATAATACTACTTTTTATTATCTTTATAGATACCTAATACCTCTCTATATAATATAAAGAAGATAATATTCTACTAACCTAGGCTATATAAGTTACTAATAATAGTTAGACGATAAATAATATTAGTATTAAATAGTTAAAGTATTTTAATATATATATAAAGGATTATACTATTAGTATATATTAATTACTAATTCTTAATAGCTATAAGAGTTATAATTTACTTAAATTTAGATAGCTTTATAAGAAAAAGAATATTATTACTCTCTATATACTTTTATATTTATTATACCTATTATAGTAACTAGATATAGATTATTTCTTACTTTTAAAAACTATATATAGGCGTTAAGTTAAGTTGCTAATATATAGTTATATTAACTATATTACAAAAATTAAGTTCTTACTCTACTTTAAAGTAGCTTTTAATATAGTAATTATAAAGAGTAATATCCTAAATAACTTTTAAAGTACTAGCTTAATTCTTTTTAATCTAGATATAATATTATTAAAGTTTAAAGTTTAACTATATATACTAATATCTTTTATAATTAAAAATACTTTTTAAAAGTTAAAAATACTAAATAATCCTATTAAATTTAGGTCTTAATTTATATACGTTTAATTAAAAGTTTAAAAATATTTAAATAATTTACCTATTTTAATAGTAGAGGTATTTAAATAGTTTATAAAGGGTACTATATATATAATATATAAAAATATACTATTATATACTTAGGTTACTAAGTTTTAAACAGCTAATAAAACTACTATATAATATTAATTATATAAAAGAAAGTATATATAGAAGAAAGGTAATCTAATAATTAAAGAAAGTATTTAATTAACTACTCTAAAAAAGTTTAGTACTTATATTAATAGAAAGAAGAGTAGGAAGAAGGCGCGTATTAATAGAGGCTAGCTAACTTAAAAGTACTATAGGTAGTATAGTAAGATTAAGTATAACTTATAAACGTATAAAAATAATACTATAAATATAGAAGAATAGGCTACTATACTATATAGTATAATATTTTATAAAAAGTAGTTATAATTTTAGTATAGTTTTAGTATTATAATTAGCTTACTTAGGTAATTAGCTTACTTATACTATATATTAAATAATCTTAAAAAAGAAAGGCTTAAAAAGAAAGTATATCTTTTATATAGATAAAAAAGATACTATATAAAAGAATATCTAAATAAGAAAAAGGAAGTTTAAATAATAACTATATAATCTACTAATAGATACTAATAACTAATATAGTACTAGATATATTATATAGATAATAGATGCGGAATATATTATTTAGTAAAAAAAGGAAGTAATTATTAACTATAATTAAGAAGAGTAGTAATTGTAGTGAGAGGCGAATCTTGTCTCAGGGAGGGAGATGAGGAGCTGAACTGGTTGATTGAAGATGGCCAGCGGGCCATATTTATATACATGAAAAAGGGGTATATTAGCTGATATCCAGCGTAATATCCGGCGTGATATCGACCGTGATATCGTACGTCGATATCTAATACAGCTCGGCAGACTAGCCGAAAATCCCTATAATACACCCCCCCAGCTTTAACTGCGAAGGAGAAGCTGCGTCGAAAAAAATAAAGGTAGATACTATACTAAAAGAGGTAAATTGTATAGAGTAACTGGTAGTAGAGCTAAGTACGCTTGTAGAAATATCAATTTAATGTGATATAGGGTGAGTTATAATCAATTTTTAATCACCCTCTAAGATTCTTGTTAGTAATCGATTTATTTGGCTGATAGAAATTCCTAAGATTCGATTCTAGCTAAAATATCTTCCATTTTCAGTTGCTTAATAAACTTTTAGTATTGTTGCGGCTGTAGAACTTTTGTAAAGCCGTCGGCTGGCATTAGATTTGTCGGTTGCCAACTGATTGTAAGTCTCTGCTCTGCTACTTCTTAACGTAGCCAGTGCTGGTATATATCCACATAGCGAAGTTTAGTATTAAGATACTTAGATAGCTTATTTACGATATCTACTATTTGTTAATTATTATAAAGTAGTACTAGTTACGCGTTAATATAGAAGCGCAGCAAGGCGAAGGCCTTCTACTACTACTCTATTTCTAATCCGGCGACTGATAGTGCTAATAATTCTGCCTCAGTAGTCGATTTTATAACCGTATACTGAATTGAGGCTTTCTAATCGATCGGCATCCCAAAAAGTTAAAATATATAGCTATAGGAACTTCAACGAGTATTAGGATCATCGCTAAAGGCTGTATCAGATATACTATAGAATAGTAATTACTCTACAGGGTTAATATAATCAGTATTACTACTCTAGCTAATAGTAGAGGTGTTTTATATATTATTAGCTATTACTGTAATTGCTAAGTACTTCGTACTAATTAGATATCGCTATACCCTTAAGGCAGCGTTAATATAATAATTACTAGGGTTCTAGAGGTGTTATAATAATATTAAGTGCGCTTACGCGATATTAGAGCGTGTAAAAACTATAATCTAGGCTAGACAACTAATTAGTTATTAGTAGTAAGATATCCTATCAGAGGATTCCTTAGTAGCGGCTGGCAGCACGTTCTCGTGTAGAAGCGTACTCAGCGCCTTCTTATTAACCGTAATATTAAATCGCGCTGCCACCTTATTAATAAATAAGTCTTATAGCAGCTAGATCTTATACTACTATATATCGCGTACGACTCGAACTCCTAGAAACTAATTTAGATCTCTGAGGGATTAAAGTTTGTATTTGTTGCTTAATTGCGATTCAAATTTCTACTTAGTAGAAATATTTAATAGGTAAACTAGGATTATAATATTATTAACGTAAAAGAAGACGATTAGCTTATTATTTATGTATAAGCAAGATATTCCTGGTACTATTTTAAGGCCTAATTGCCTCAGAGTCCTATCCAGCTTATAATACTAAAGTTTCGGAGTATCCTTAAGGCTATATATAGCTTTCTATAGTTGTAGATATTTCCTATACTTATATACGAAACCTTCTAGTATATAGATATATATTAACCTGTCTAATCAGCAGTTAAGGAACGTGTTAACAATATTGAACTAGTATATATCGAGTTTAAAATAAGTTGTAATTAATATTAGAAAGTGAAAGGTTCGTGCGGCTAGTATAGTAGTATAGGTATCTCCCTATTAAGATTGCAGATCGCTGTATACGACTAATCTAGCCTTAAATTTATATAGGAAACCGTCCTTATCAAATTTATATACGAATACCCACATTACTAGGAGAATTTTAGTAGAGTTTTAGAGGATTGTTATCTTTTACCAGGTATCTATATCCTTCTACTTCTGTAACTTAGCGCGACAGGCCTTATAGAAGCTAGTACTAAAAGGGTAATTCTTTAGATCCTTATAGTACTTTAGTTCTAGCAGAAGCTGATTACGATAATATTTTCTAATAGTACGAGTTTCCTTTATATAATTTGCTAGTATTAGCTCGCTATTAGATAGTGCTGCGAAGGTAGTAAAATATAACTAAAGCAGCCTACAGCTATATAGGGACCTACCTTCCTAAATTATATTATCCCTCAATATTTAACTACTAATTTCTTCCCTCCGCGGGGTATTATTTATTCTTCTTAAGGGTATAGAAGTATAAGGAGGCGACAGTTGCTATCCTTATAGCAAATTATCGCCAAACGCAGTATCCTTACTATCTACTAGCAGCACTATAGGGGTATCCTAATTCCTTAGCACTGGTGCTAGTATTAATTCTAGCGTTAGGAGTCCCTAATTACTAGTAATATCGTCGATTTGTTCTTTAAAAATAGTATTCTCCTGCTGATAGGCCTTCTTACTAATTAAATTGCCTGCTAACTCAGTAGGAATATCTTAATTAGGCAGCCAATCCTTGTAGATCGCTTCTGCGACTTTAATCGTTTCATCGTTGCTACTATCGATAGAGCTTTTAATATCGTTAATTTAAAAAAGAATCTTCTCTAGGGATTCTTTTAGCGGATATTCCTCCTCCTTACTAGATATAATATCGCTAAATACAACATCCCTAGTATTAAGTACCCGTTTTAGTTTCGGAATCAGCACTCGGTATATATTCGTACTCCTGTATTATAAGAGTTTCCCGATTAGTACCTGTAACGCCAGTTTATTGCCTTTTAATAGAGTTTTATCTAAAATATACGCTCGCGATCCTATAACCTAAAGATAAGTAAGAGACGGTTTATAGCTAAAAACAGCCTTATATAAGGTTTTAAATCAAAGGCTTACAATCAGCGTTCTATTAAGTAGGTATATCGCTGTATAAGCTAATTTATTAGCGTATTTATTAGAAATATTATTTTCTATCGCGAGAGCGCGCGCGCGGGTTATAATTTAGTATTCTACTCGCTTCGCTAGACTATTCTACTCAGGCGTATAAGGCGCGCGAGCTTTAATTACAATTCCTTAATCGAGTAATACTTCTATAAGTTCTAAGAAGCTTAAGTTGTTATCTATACGGATATATACGATCTTTCTTTTATACTGTTGTTTAATTTTTGCTAACAGTATTTTAAAGGCTTTCGCGAGGGTAGATTTCAACTAATTATATATTGTAAATCCCTTATACTACCGGGACACCTAATTAACTATATAAAATAGGTATCTTTTACCGTTATAATACCTCTTACGGTCCTTCTAAAGTTATATAATATTAATCGCGATTCTCTCGAATAGTTTAGTAGCTAGGTAAAACTAACTATACCGGCTAATCTACTATAATAACTTCGCTTATATATATATCTAGCAATCTTACTATACTAGTACTTCCTAATCGCTTAACTGGATACTCTTAGCTGCTTAAAGTAGGGCTAATACTAAATCTCTGCCTAAGTAGCCTAATAATTAGTATACTTCAGCTAAAGAAATAATTTATATTAGTCGCTAGCGATAGAAGAGCTTTTCCTTAATTGCTGCAACTATCTTATATCCGGAAAGCGAATCGAGTAGAGGCCTTTTTACTAGGTCCGCGTTTAGTAGCTAGTAGCCGTTAAACAACTCTAAATAACAAACGATATTGTAGTAATTATACTAGTAAAGGTAATCTCTACCTAAGTTGAACTAGATATCCTATTCCCTATTTTTAATCAGGGCTATTATATTAGTTAGCAACTAAGGGACGTAAGCAACTTCTATTAGCTTAATATCTCTTAGGCCTGTAGGAGAATTAATCGTAATTACGATAGTACCCTATTTTAATATAGGGTATATACTACCTCCTACAGCAATTTTATCTTTAGAATTCGCCATCTAAGTAGTCTACTAACTAAAAGCCTTAGAGTTGTATATATAGATATTAGAACCTAGATTAAGTATCTACCAATTTAGGATACTAGTATCTTCTTTCTCAGGGGTAGTACTCGCTGAAAAATTGCCCCTTTAAATCACCTAGGTATTTCTCTAGAAGCTAGTAGCCTTTATAGAGGCTTTACTATTAAACGAGGATTTTAACTTTTTATATTTTTCTATATTTGCCTTTAGAGTATTCTTTTTTCCCTAGTTATTCCCATTTAAGATATTATCTCAGGCTTTTAGTATTTCCTGATCTAGTACCCAGTTTAGTAGCCTAATCAATTCGTTTACGTACTTATAATTACTCTAGAAGTGCCGCTTCTTATAGAAGTAGGGTGGTAGAGTATGTAATCGCGAACTAGATTTTTCTTAAAACTGCTGCGCAGCACTATTAGAATTTGCTTAAGGAATTAATAGATATTATAAAGCTGTAAATAAGCTGAGCGCCTTCTATAGATTAAAATATCTATAGTAATTAGCATATCAGTATACCAATTGTTTAATTATAGGAATCGGTTAATTAATCCCACCTAGCTTATTTTTAGCGTTAATCGGTACTATATAGATTAGCACCTATACCTTATCTTTCTTAGCAACCGTTAGAAGAAAATCCTTTTCTACTCTAAGGCCCTGAACTTCTACTAAGCCAGCAGCCTTAGTATAATAGATTACCTAATTCCACTAATTTAGCTACTTCTCTACCTCTCTATTAGTTAGGTACTTAAGGAGAGCTTAATATTCCTTCTAGATTAGTTGCTCCCTCGACTTAATAGTAGGCGCTAACTTTTCCTGTAAGATTCTAAGAATCTCGTAGCTAGTTATATCGTTGCTAAGTATTACTTTATATTAAGGCGATGTTATTGTTAGGATATTACTATATATGGTACGGAGAGTGTCGTCAATCTTAATCTAATCCTTCCTCTATCAGTTATACTAGTCCCTTGCCTAGTTCCAATCTGTTATTTATATCGAGGTTATCTCCTTATATATAACTCTGCTAGAGGAGTATCTTTCTATTTCCCCTTCTAGATTTATCTTCGGGGTCCGGAACTCACCTATATTAGAGAGGGGAGGTTCTAGCCTATAGATTTTAACCTCTTTAAAAGGTACGCTTGGATCTAAATATTCCTATACCCTCAGCCTACTAGCTATTAGTTTATGCTGCTCGAGCCAATCCTCCTAATCGCTAGGAGTACTAAGTATCTTCTTCTTAGATATAGCTATAGAGGAGTGTACAACCGTTGCAACACTAGAAATATACTGGGATATATTAATACTGGAGAATAAAATAGCCTTAAACGCGATACAGTATGTTAATAGGCTTATAAAGTGCAGAATTTACACGTAATTCTGATAGCTAAGTGCCTAAAAAAATCGTTGGTAAACGATAACGATGATGATATCGCGATATTATAATACTAAATAAAAAAGGTACGATATCGATCGCGATATATATATAAAAAGGTTAAGTTGCAGTTATTTTAGTACGGTAACCGGGCTTATAACTATAGTAAGAGGCGAATCTTATCTCAGGGAGGGAGATAAGGAGCTGAACTGGTTGATTGAAGATGGCCAGCGGGCCATATTTATATACATGAAAAAGGGGTATATCAGCTAATATCTAGCATAATATCCGGCGTGATATCGACCGTAATATCGTACGTCGATATCTGATACAGCTTGGTAGACTAGCCGAAAATCCCTATAACAGTAATAGTTATTAGATATATAAAATATCTACTAGATATACTAAGACTTAATAGTATAATAATTTTAGAAAGAATAAAGTAAAAGAAGTACTAAATTTATAATAAAATTTATTAGGTAAAATTATACCCTTAGAAATATTAGAACGTCCTATTTAAAGAAGTAATATTCTAAAATAGCTAAAATATATTAGAAACTATAGGAAAATTAATAGGAAAAGTTATAAATAAGAAAATATTTAAGTATATAATATATTCTACTATTAAAGCAGCTAAACTATTAAAGTAGCTACTTTTTCTTAGTATAATAAATACTATATATAAAAAATTAATTTACTTAATATTAATAAGAGATCTTATATATAATATACTTTTATCTAATTTAGAATTTTCTCTACTATCCTTTTAGTATATATAAGCGTTATATCTAGTCTTACTATAGTTACTATAGTAGCGTTAAGCTAGTTAAGCCCTTTTTTAAATATCAGTACTATAAGTCTTTTTAAAGGGCTGAGAGCTTATAGATATTTTAGTAGCTATATATAAAAATCCCTCGCTATATAATACTATACTACTATACTAAATATACTTTCTTTTACGCGTTTTATACTTAGTTACTTCTTCTAATTACCTTCTAAGCTTAGAGTTGTAAATTTAAAGAAGTATATTCTAATATAGTATTAACTTAGTACTTTTTATAAGCTATAAGAATCCTTCTTATATCTTTTTTAGTAATTATATAAAGGACTTTTATATAAGTATTAATTATAACTTAAATTTATATATATTACTTAAAGTTTTAGACTATTAAGAGTCTTCTTATAGAAGTAGTTTTAGTAGAGTATATAATTATATATTAAGATAATTTAATATAATCTACACGTTTAAAGAAATAATTTCTATTACTTTAAAAGCCTTTTAATAGTTCTTATATATAAATATATTAAAAAACGCGTCTTTAAAGGCTAGAAGAAAGTCTTCTTTATTAATATAGTAGATATATTAGTATACTAAGTCGTATATATACTGCGAGTACTTCAGCTTTAATAATAAGAAGTAAACTATATTAAGAGGCTAAAGTATATATAATAAATAAGAAGGTATATAAAGCGTTAGAATCTTTTATATAAGGTAGTAATTTTTAAATTTCTAGTTAAGGTAGCTTTTATAGCCGTCTAAAATAAGTAACTTATACAACTCTACTTAACGTATCTTTATATACTTATTAAAGTACTTTTACTACTTAAAACTAAGCGTATTATTTATCTAGCTGTTCTTAGAGACTAAAATTTTCTAATTATATAGTATATCTACTTCTTTATACTATATAGAGATATAGACGCGTCTTTTATAGATAATAAATAGTAGAGTTATATATATAGTAGTATAGATGCTCTAGATAATTATAACCTACTTACAATCGTTTAACTATATAAGAGTAGGCTTTATATAATATTCTAAACCTATAATAATCTTTATAGTACTAATAATATCTATTTAAAAGTTTATCTTATTAAAGTTGTAGATATTATTATTATATATACTATATTTTACAATTATATTCTATACGAGCTTAAACTATATATTAATAACCTCTAGATTCTCTTATTTTATTCTTTAATAATCCTTTACTTAATTAAAGGCTATTTTAAATTTATTTATATATACTATAAATTATTTAGGCTAATTCTTTCCTATAAGTATTCTACTATATATACCTAATAGTTTATCTACTATATCTACTATCTTATATAGCCGGGGCGTAAATCCTTATAAATTAAGGTTAAGAATATATTATACGATTATTTATTCTTTAGTTATTATAAGCTTCTAGCAATTTAGTTATATATAAAAGCGAAACGTGATTCTATAAAGTTAAGTAGAAAGTTGTTAATATTATATATTAAAAGCTATAGTAGCGCGTTATACGCTTTTAAACTAGCCTAATTTATACGCCTATAAAGTAAGCTCAATTCTACCTTCTTATTAAATTAATAGAAAGTTATATTATAGATTTATTATAGTTCGTACGTAGTATTTATAATACTAAGAAAAAGTAGCCGCTTTAATAGTTTAGCCGCTTCGATAGTAGAATATATTATAAGATATATACTAAAACTACCTTATAAAACTAGTAAAGGATAAGAAAGAAAGATATATACTACCTTATAAAAATAGCTGTAAAAAAGATTAGGCTAGCTACTATTAGAATAATTATTA